>JARFJB010001586.1:1482500-1705000 GCA_036346205.1 Vesta saturnalis
GCGTGTTTGCTGCGTTGTTGCGCTGTGGTGTGCGTGTTGGCGTGTTGTTCGTGTTTGTCGCGTTGTGCGTTTTCGTGTGGCGTTGTGCGCGTGTGTGCGTGTGCGTGTGCGCGTGTTGCGCGTGTGCGCGTGTGCTGCGTGTGCGCGTGTGCGCGTTGTGCGCGTGTGCGCGTGTGCGCGTGTGCGCGTGTGCGCGTGTGCGCGTGTGCGTGGGTGCGTGGGTGCGTGGGTGCGTGGGTGCGTGGGTGCGTGCGCGCGTGCGCGTGTGCGTGCGCGTGCGTGCGTGCGTGCGTGCGTGCGTGCGTGCGTGGGTGTGTGTGGGTGTGTGTGGGTGTGTGGGTGTGTGGGTGTGTGTGGGTGTGCGTGTTTGTGTGCGTGTTTGTGTGCGTGTTTGTGTGCGTGTTTGTGTGCGTGTTTGTGTGCGTGTTTGTGTGCGTGTTTGTGTGCGTGTTTGTGTGCGTGTTTGTGTGCGTGTTTGTGTGCGTGTTTGTGTGCGTGTTTGTGTGCGTGTTTGTGTGCGTGTTTGTGTGCGTGTTTGTGTGCGTGTTTGTGTGCGTGTTTGTGTGCGTGTTTGTGTGCGTGTTTGTGTGCGTGTTTGTGTGCGTGTTTGTGTGCGTGTTTGTGTGCGTGTTTGTGTGCGTGTTTGTGTATGTTTGTGTGTGGCGTGCGTGCGTGCGTGCGTGTGGGTGTGGGTGTGTGTGTATATATATATATATATATATATATATATATATATATATATATATATATATATATTAGTGCTGACAGCCCCCACCTATTATGTGAACTATAAAACTGAAATTAATAAAACTTTGGGAAACCGAACCAAGGCATACATACGTTTTTGATGGTATTCTGTGACGTAATCATTAAAAATATCGGGCAGCCGCCATTTTGTAAAATAATTTTTAATTGGATCATATGGCAAGTAATACCTCATTTGAAAGCTCGTTTCAACGCTATCAACGACATTAAAATATTGCTGCTGATTTATGAGTTTCAACCCCAAAACGTTAATTGGCGTTTTTGGGTTGAAACTCATGAATCAGTAATATGTTAATGTTGTTGATGTTGGGTGGGTGAGTGTTTGGGTAGGTTACTTGTTTACAAATAAAAACTAGTATAGATCGTTACGCTTTTTCAAAAATACCTGCCCGCGACCGTCTTCTTCAATGTATCACTCTGAACCCAAGTGTCTGTATTCTGCCCTGTCACTCTTCTTCATATACATCCAGACTTTTTATGAAAGTCTCACATGTGCGCGAGCTTTCTTTCCGCAAAATTCAGTAAATTTCACCATTTGTCCTTGAGCTTACTCAAAATTTACCATTGTGCAATATTATGTCATTTATACAAACAAAAATATACATACATATTCTTGCTCTACATTTTAATACAATATCAACATTTCATAAATACACACGCCACTAATTTATAGTAAATATTATACTCTGCATTCCTTAAAATATGGTAGCCCATTCCGTATCCATTATCGTCTCAACTAAAACATTATTTCTTATTTAAATTTAATACTTGCAACTCGTAAATATTTATATCACATTTAAATATGCTTTCATTCCACTGGCGTAGCATTTACACCAACCTACATTATGTACACACAAAAAAGATTTTCTCGTGCAAACTCACGTTCATAGACTTCCAAAAATACGTCCTACGCACGATACAAGACTGCTTATACCCAGTGCGTCAAAATAATCTCAGAAAGAGAACAGATTTTCTTCAACTCTTTGTGAAATTCTAAGAATGCCAATAATTCGCCAACGTGCAAATTATCGGCAACTAAATGATTTTGAACGTGGTGGTATAATTTGATTTGAGAGACGGATTTGTATATAGTGACAATACTGGCCGTATAAATCGTGATGTCGCACCGGTGATAAGTTGTTGGTCCAGATGATACGATAGATCGGTTCAACAATGCCCGAATGACTACGGAGCGTAAAGAACCCCGTTTAAAACTTTTGACCACAAGAGACAGATTTTCAACAAAACGGTCCATTGTATTAAACTGAAAGGGAGGTGCAGGGCCCAGAATGTCAATGCCATATGTCTATCACCTAATAAAATCTTACGAACTGCATTCTTTCCTTCCATTTTCGTACCTTGTTCTTACTCCACTTCGTCGTACCCGCTGACTAGAATGCATCAAGGAAAGAGCAAATTTGTTTTAAGAATGGCATCAAATTGTGTTTAGCGACGAGCCTTGATTTTTACTGTGGACCCACGACGGTGGTAGGGGAGTCGGGCATGGAGAACGTAAAAATTCAACGGAACACAGCCCGCACACAAGGAGTGATGATATGGGGTGCAATGCGTTATCGTAGCAGAAGTTTGAGATGGTATAACGCAGGAAAAAAATTGATAATTTAATTGACAATGTGCCCCGCCGTTTAAATGAGCGCATAGCAAATCGTGGTGGAGCAACCCATTATTGAAAAACTTTTATTTTTGTTATTTTGTGTTCAAATTTTAAGAATTACTTTGTTTCATCACAATACGCACTATGTAAAAATTTCTGTGTGCAGCTTTTTTTTGTGGTGTATATTTCAGTATATGTTGTACGTGATACTGTAAGCATGACCTAAATCAAATCATTTTTTGTGAAATAAAATTTAACATGAGTAGAATGACGTCACTTTTTGTTCCGGACCTTCGAGTAGGGGCACTTTTTGACCCTGAAGTTAGCTGCGGATGTGTCCGCTGAGAAGTTGGCACATGCGCCCGTGTAGTTTTTAAATCCAGCCCCTGGAGGTTAGTCAACCGCAGACACGTTTAATGTATCTTAATTGCCGGCTTCTTTTCAGGCGACATTTTCAATCCCTTGATGACGTATTTATGATCCACACCCCGTAATTAGGGCCCTTTTGGCAGTATTGAAAGTTTTTGGTAGTCCGGCCCCTAGAGGGTAGGCACTCGCACATACGCACACTTCTATTTGGTTGAGCGTGCGAACAGACTTTTAATTACAAACCAATTTTGAGTCCTAAAGTAATATAGAAATAAATTCAAGATAACCTACTTAACGGTTTTAACCAATCATTAATATAAAGTAATTATTTTCTGGATTTCCCAAGATGTAACCGCAATTACAACCTTTTACTATTCAAATGCCTCTGACGTACTTGGAAAAACCCTAGTTAGCTATTTACGTGAAAGGCGAACAGACCTTGAGAAATACAATTATGATGTTCACGTTCTTTTGTGTGACGGCGTGGGATTCCCCAGTTCTCTAACCAACAATAACATTTTTTCACCATTCAAATACCTCTAAAGTGTTTGGAAAAACCATCTAATTACATAAAAGACAGACAAGTCGACTTTCATTTCCAATTTTGATAAATAATTGCTTCTGCCAACTTTATTCGATTTAACACAAAAAACAGGAATAAGATTCAAGTCTAGGATGTTGATTTGAAATCAGGTTCTGCCCACCTTATTCGATTTAATACAAGAACAAAAAGATGGAAGTCTAGGATGTTGATTTGAAATCTGCTTCTGCCAACCTTATTGTCGTATATAGTTGAATCTGTCTCTTAATTCTCTATTTGAATACCTCATAATATGCATTGTGTTGTATTTAAAAAACAGAAATTTTACAGTCAGCCAAAGTTGGCAACACTGTAGGGCGATTCAGGCATTGGCTCCCATGAAAGTTGGTTTTACAAAACACAAACACAAGCACAAACACAAATATTTTTAAGATTAATTTTCTTTCCTAATTCATGTTCTTATAGCTAGTGTAGCCAAACCGTTTAGCCGATTTTGGGTGTTTGTGGAACGTAAGAAATTTTGTATTATTTTCAATTTAGAAAAGTTCCTTTCTTCAGTTGCCACACTTACTGCTTACGATCAACATCTAAAGTATGAATACGTTTTAACATCCCAACTGAATTTTGTTTTGTATTTACAAACCCTAAAACGGATTCTATTTCATCTACTAGCTCAAGTGCGTTCACATCTCCTGATTCAACATCAGTCAATAGTATTTTCAGTTCCTTACAATGTTTAATTAACTCGTTTTTAGGTAAATTTATGAAATCATGTATGTTGAACAATTGCAAATGATTGACGTAGGTATTCATCAAATCAAATCGCTTGATGTATTGGAAAGGAATAAAACTCTATTTTAAATTTTAATTTTGGATCTGCTACCGGATCATCGCGCGCTTCGTAAAGAAAGTTAAGTTTTTCGTCGAACTCTCACGCGGTTATGTTAACTCGAAGTACTCCACGAACATGCTCTTCCATTATTGGATTAAATTGAGCTAGTAGCTGAATGATTTGTAAACAATTTCCATTATTAAAGTCATAACATTTGTCACTGGTACCCTAATGGATTTTTGTTGCATTTTTATTGTTGACACAATGCGTAAAAGAACCTCATACCTATAATTTGTTTCTGCAGAAATAAGCCTATGTGACTCACTGTCAATAGTTTTAGAAGATTGTAATCGCTGCTGACCAAATTCATTACAAGACATTTGGCATTGAAAGTGATTTTTTGATGACTCTTGTTCTGTTAAAGTGACACTTAGGTGCTTCAAACGTGTAAATCCTTCACTGGAAAGAGAACTAAAAGAGCAACTGTAAAAACAATACCCGAGTTTAAACGCCCATCAAATAAAAATTTGTGAGATTCGTAAATATCTGCTAATAAGACTAGGAGAAGCATAAAATCTTCAAAAACGTGATGTATAAAGGTGTTTGGTTACGTAAATGATAGTTTTTATTACAAGTGAAACTCTATCCTAAACTACTAAATGCTTCAAAATAAACACCTATTTTCATTGTTTTGTATTCAATAGAAATAAGATTTATGGCCCCACACGCAGTATGCAGTAAATAAAAAAGCTCACCTAAATTTGTAAGGTGGGTGTAGAAAAAGACTTCTGCTAAATATCTAAACTAAATATAATATAACTATTTGAATCATCACAATTTGAAGAGTGTAGAATAAAGATTATGCTAATTTAATAATTTATATTCTGAATAAAAATGCATCAGCACAATGAATGAATCTTGTTCGTTGCACTTCTAGTAGATTTATAGTGGGTTTAATACTCCCATTGTATGGAAAAATTGCTGACATTAAAAAGTTTTGACGGTTAAACACGAACTTACAACATTTTACCTATGCAAGGACGTTTAAACGTATAACTGTAAACGTTTAATCGCTGCACTACAACCCTACTGTCTGCAAATATTTGTTTGGTTAAAAAAACAGTTAGTATTATTTGAAGGTAATATATTAATGAAAAGTAGTCAAATTTAAGGAAAATCAAAGAATTCATGTTTTAAAAAAAATTGATCGATTTTTGATTTTTTTTTTTTTAAATCACGATTTTTATCAACCCTGATGACCCCTCTTTTACTAAAAACACATCTTTCAGCGTCTGACAAACTAGGTGGCCAACTTTTAACATTCCAACCCATGGAATGTTACAAGTTTCTGGAGTGGGTTTTTCTAGATTTGCGTCATTATTAGTTACGGTTACCTCATCGACAGTATCCTTGTAATTTAAGCTTGAGTGTGCTTCAGCTTGGAACAACTCTGGGTTCCCAACCTCTTTTTTCTTACTTCCTAGATAGTCCAGTAAACTCCTAGCCTCTTGATCAATCAGTTTGTGATTGCTTTTCAAGTATTTTTCTGGTGTACTGAGCACCAGATAGCTTTTTGGAAAAATTAAAATAAGAAGATTGCAGTCTAGTTATTAATTGCAAATACCTTTTAGAGCCACTTGTAAACTCTTGATTGATTCACATTCACATATAGTAACTGACTTTAAAAATTAATCGCATGGTAACTGCATAAATAAAACAAATAAGTCTTCGTTTTTGGTTTTATATTGTAAGTTGCCAATTTCATGACATGGCAACAGCTGGGAACTAGATTATTACTGAAACTAGCCGAGAATAATGAAACTAGCCGGTAATAATTATTACATACCCCTAAAATTATTACATACCTGTGGTGAGGATTGCATAACTATCATGAACCTCATAGTCATTACAATTAATTAAATTATGTGTTATTATGTGATATTCTTTATTAATCAAGGGACGTACAATATATTTAAAAATTAACTAAAAAAGCATTAAGAATCTTTTTTTGGATTTTCATAATTAAAACTTTTTTAAATTTGACAGTTATAATTTTATGAACATTGGATGATTGCGAATAAAATAGTATACCAACCTTGCGGGATGGCTTGATTGCACGGTTTGTAATATACTAATATTATAAATAGTCCATAATACATCAGCTAGCACGTTACAAATAAAATGGTAATAGAAGGTGCATCACCAATTAATGAAAGAAATGAAATTGTAATTTGGACCTACAGTATAACAAATACCTTTTATTTTGTTTTTTTTATAATATTGAACCAAAAATGTCCGACGTTCTAAGCATTCTATACACATCAGTTATTTCCAACTGCCATGTATCCAAAGTATACGTATGTATTTTTTTCAGTTTAAGAAAATTTGAGAGCAAGCGCTTTTTCTTACATACCAAAATAAAATAGGTCTTATGAATAAAAATGGAACTCGAAGTACGAAGTAAAAGGAAAAGCAAATCCTTCGAAGTAAAAGGCAGAAGAAAAAGCATTTGCTTCGTTTGTAATGAATAATGACTTGCTTTTGCTCCGTAGTAAATACCTTGTTATTTAGACCGTTTGCTATACTTTTTATCAAGTCTAGAAATGAATAATCATGATGTTTGGTTGAATATGCTTTGTAGTAGTTAGTTAGTGCGAAAGAAGAAGCAACGCTAGGAGCTCCGACGAAGAAAGCAGCACGACCTGTGTAGAGCACGATCAGGTGAAATTTGTACAGTTACTGCAAAATTATAAAGCGGTACTAGAAAAACGCAAGTGCACACTACAAAAAAAAGCGAAAGAGAATGCGTTAATAAAGTTACAAGCGGAATGGCAAGCGGTGAGCGGCGGAAAGGCAATGGGTGTAAAACAACTATCTAAAAAAAATCAATAACATGAAAACAAGAATCAAACATAAAGCAGATATAAATAGAACGAGCAACTAACAAATAAGTTGAAGTCATGGGAACAGCCGTTTTGGAAGTTAACGTATGGCGACAGAAACCCAACCTTGCACAAAATACCAAGTAAAAATCGAATATTTATTTGATTACAATTCATTACATGAAATTAAATCTCATCAGGTGCTGTGCAAGTTGGCGTGCCACCACCGATACGGAATACTGTTTCGGCGGGCATCTGCTAGTAGTCTGACTCATCTGTTCTAGTTCGAGAAACTGTAAAAAGTACGGTATATATATATATATATATATATATATATATATATATATATATATATATATATATAGTAGTAAACTATTCCAACGTATTTTGATAATGCGATATTTTGGTTGAGGCTTTGCATTTGAGTATTTATTTTTTATTAGATCTTATATAAATTTTGTATTCCTTCCCTTGGATTATGATTAGGTTTTGCATTTATGATGTTTGTTATATTTTCAATAAATTTTTGTGTTCTGGGTTTGGATTATAATTATAAGTTTCAACTTACGCTACAAATTTCGTTGCAAAATCGGATGGGCAATTTCCTCCCATCTTCGCATTCCACTTCTCTTAATGTTAATGTCGTCTTCATTTTCTTCAGTACGGTTATTTGCGGCATTATTAAGCTCCATTTCATTTAATTCGAAGTCTGGATCGCGTAGTGTTTTTGCGATACTGTGCAGAGTAACGCAGCACACTATTAGTTTAGGAATGTTTTCGAGCTCTATATTGCAGTATGGAAAATCTGCTTCAGCTGTCCAAAGCAACGTTTAATGCACACCCTTCCTTCTTCAGCAAATTATTATATCGGGTTTCTCGTGGTTTGGGTTTCGATAGGGAGTTATTAAACAGGTCTCTATTCCATACCCTTCATCTGCTAGGAGCGTTGTGTATTGCGACGCATAACGGCACAAATGTCAGACCTTTTCCAGATTCTACTGTCGTGGGTAGAACTGGACTATTGTTACATCTACACTTGTAAATTTGTCCTGCGCATCGCATGTTTCTTGTACATTGATGATAGCAAAACCTTTTTCGGGTTATATATTCATCTCCCAATTCGGCAGGCTTTCGAATACGAACATGTGTGCAATCTAGAACTCCCACTCTGTTCCAGATTTTGTCCGTTACTTCAGCAATTGTTTTTGACACCGTACTTTGCTGAATTACAGTTATTTCTCCAACGCCGTTTTGGTCATCCGGACGATATAACGTAAAGCATTTTCATTTTCTGGAACGGTGGTTATGCACCACCTCGTGTATCGTTATTATCCTCACCAAAGAAATGGTTGGATGACCAATGCACGTTTGCTTCGTTGAAACGAAAAAGGTGTCTAAAATCATTCGTTGATGTTCTACGGCCCTTGGATTATTTAGAAACGCCATAATTACCACACACGTCTCGCTTCCCCGAACGCGAAGTCTGCAATGAGGTACCTTCAGAAAAATTAAGCATTTGCTTTAGACACCTAACACAAGCATGACTTTATTCATATAAACGGATGTATCACCGGTCTATCGCCGACCCTGGAGCTGTATTCTAACCTTTATCTATGTCTGCACTACTCATATTTACTTATATTTGCAAAAGTAATTTTAAAGGTGATGCTTTTAATAAAAAACAAATACAGGTATTATTTTGTATATTCTAGAATTGTCATAATAGGACCCTTAATTTATTAGTAGTTCGTGTTTGAATAATTAAAACTGGTAATTAAAAAATATAAACTGGTTTGTTAACTACGTACGTTACAAAACCAAGCAAACCGTTTGTTTAATAAATATTTTTGCACATCTACCTATCTAAGGCGTAACGATTTTATATGAATTTGGCTTGCCGTGAGTTATAGTAGGTATTTACGTTAACTGTTTATTGTATTTATGTTTCATTTACCTATAGGAAACTAACAATTTTATTTTCTATTTTCACCGCTTTTTCCTAGAAAATTTTCTTGAATGATAACGTTCTTATAATGAATGATTCAACATTATATAATACATTTCATGATGTAATAGTTTATCAATTAATTGATCTATTTGTTCCACTTTGAAAATATTGATATAATTTAAATAAGTAATTAAATAATAAATTAGGATTAATTAAAGCTACTAAATCCTAATTTGTTGGTGATGTAAATTTTTTAGGGCATTGAGAACTAAAACTGTTTGAATAATAGTGTATAGAAGTTTCTTTATGCAGTTTAAATTATGTACTGATAATTATGAATTTGTCATTTGTTAATAAACAAACTTAAAGTAAATCTAATAGTTAATATTATATAGTACTACTAGAAACCCGTATCAAATTAGCAACAGATTTCAGTAACTACGCGTTTTTTCAGTGAAATGTTGACCGAATATACAGGATTTTCATTTCAAAACGAATCACCGTATGTAATTCGACTTACATGAACCTGGCACCCCACATTAATATTAATATTCGGATTGCATCTAATTTATAATAGTTTGTACTCGTTTGCACCACATGTTTTACCTCAAGGTGTTAAAATTTAACTCGGGGTTAAAAAATGTTAACACCCCACTTGAATATTTTTTATCGTTCATGACGGTATTCGAGAGAGGATCGTTCGTACCTAATTGTACCATTTTTTCTTTTGTTTGTACCTCAAGGGGTTGGTTTGTACTGAATTTCCAATTTTTTTTAAAGGGGTAACTTTTTCGTTTAACCCTTAACTGGTGACATCTATATTTCTACCATTTACGGTGACATGGAGTCTTGCAGACTCTAGATGAAAACTGCTTCACAAAAAAATATATTTTATTTTAAAATTAAAAAAGAAACTACACCATTTTTATTGAACATTTATTTATCTTGTTATGAACAAAATATATTTTGTTTAAGTAAAAAAAAGTTAAAGCGCCGAACTGCTAAAAAAAGCATAGTATTTAAAAATAACAAAATTAACAAAAGCAAACAATTAATTTCTATTTTTTTTATGCCAAATCATATTAACAACATATAAAGTAAGTAAGAAAAATCAACATAAACTTGGTACGATCCGTCAGTGAAAAACGTGCAATGGATAAAAATGACTGTTTCTTAAAATTTATTTATCATCGTTGCAACATGTTACGCAGCATTTCTTGGAACACTGTAAACAAATTGGGTTTTTGCAAGAGAAACACATGTAAGCAGTCTTCCTTTTTAATCTTGCTGGACAAATGTAACAATATTTTCTTGTTGCAAGCCTATCTTCGACCTCTTGACTTCTCTCTGGAATATTCTGAATATGATGGATAAGACTCCGTACGTCTTTTTTTAGATTTTCCACATTTAGGCGTCTAATCATGATAGGTTTTACCAAGTCATCGGCTACTTTTTCAACAAATAAAAATCTCGTTTTGTCATTGCCAGGGTATGAAGTGTACAAGATAAAAGTTTGCGCTACATATATCCAGAACTTTGTAGAAAAGAGCCAAAGGCCATCTTCTCGTTCTACGACCGCAGGTATACTTTGTACACTTCTCATCTATTGAATCTACCCCTCCTTTGGTGAGATTATACCACGAAATTATTTCGGGTTTCTCATTGTCTGGATCTACAGATTTACTATGATGCATGGTTGAAATAAGTACAACAGCCTTACTTCTTTTTGGTACATGAGATAGAAGAGTCAAATCTTTCGTAAATCAATATATAGATTCATTAACTGGCCTTTCCCTTCGAGGAAGAAATTCGGGGGGTATATCCCTCTTGTTCTTTTTCAACGTACCGACATATGTTACCTTCTTCGCTAATAAGTATTCAGCCAATTCCACCGACGAAAACCAATTATCAGCGGTGATGTTTCTGTTAGATCCATGAAGAGGTTTCGCAAGTCGCAAAACAGCTTGAGAGGGCTTGCTTAGCTTTTTCTCCTCGTTATCTAAACCCACACCATCTGAATTTCTGCCGACATAAAGGTATGCGTTGAACAAGTAACTTGTACGAGCGTCCGTTAAGCACATTACTTTAAGTCCATATTTGCACGGTTTGTTTGGAATGTACATTTTGAATGCACACCTTCCACTAAATCCAACAAGCATCTCATCTACGCATGCAGCCAATCCCAAAGAATATGAACTTTGAGCATTCCGGATAAACATTTCAAACAATTCATTTATTGCTGCACCAGCATGAACCACTTTCCTTTCGTCCCGCGTATCACGATCATCAAATCTCAGAGCCGCAAGTATTGTCAGAAAACGACTCAATGACAACTGCCCTAAATACATCCCTTCCTTTCCCGTCGGTAGCGAAAAGGCTTCTAACATCTTCGTCATTTGATTTAAATATAGATGTATATAACAATAATCCCAAAAAAGCTTTCAACTCTGTATTGTCAATGTCGGCTAATTCTGGTTTGTTAGGTCTGTTATATTTCCTTCTCATACCTACAAGCTTTTTATTTGTCCAGGTAATTATGAGTTTACACATATCAGGAGAAAACATTTTCTCAAAGTAGCACAAAGGGTCGTTCTTATTTTCGATGTTGGGATGTGCTACAGGAATACGCACGATATTATGTAGCGGCGTTCGAACATTCTTGATTGGCTCCATTTACTTCTATTTTTTCCATAAAAGTAACCTTTTTCTTCCTTCGTTTCATCATTCCCATCTTGCAAGAGTTCTTCCTCAGATTCTACTTCCTGCTCACTTACACTATCGTGATCGCTGGGTATAAATTCATCCTCAATGTCATCAAAGTCACTCATATCACAGTCTTTTTCATCAAACCACTTATCACATTGTTCCTCAAAATTCGGATCGAAAACATTCACCGTTTGTCGCGAACTCGCCATGATGAACTGTTTGCACTTTTATAACACAGACAGTGACATGGAGTCTCATAGACTCCCGGATACTCGTAACTCGGAACGAAATAGTAGCCGGACCTAGATCAACTGGCAAGTGCAAGCAGACTAAAATATAGGAAGGTACTGACCGCGGCAATTCTATAGAAAAGTAGTGGTGGAAGTCACGTGCACAAATTGATTGGGCGGAGTCTCTTAGACTCCATGTCACCAGTTAAGGGTTAAAGAGATTTTCGAAATCAGGGAGCGGATACTGTTTCGTTTTCGTTTGTACCGGTTTGTACCACTTTTTTCCTTTGTATTTCAAGGGGTACAAATTCCAATGTAAGAATAAGCGGTGTTTCGAAAGAAAGATGACACTTGCGCACATAAAGAGATACTGAACAATAGGTTGCTCTACGGTGTTTGTAATATGATCTGTTTATTGCTTACCGACAATTTAATTTTTCTCTTTCGGTGAAGTTATATACTGGGTGAATGAGACCACCCGTATCAATATTTCTTGTAAAGAACGGTAAGTCGTAGAAAATTGGTTTAAAAGAATTATTATAAACCCCATAATAAAGAATTGAATGGTGATATTATTTCTGGGAAAAGTCAGCATCCTGAGTAGGTTTTGTCGCCAAAATTTTAAATGGCACCATATGTCGAAAAAGGTATTGTTGAAAAGATCGTTAAAAAGAAGAACGGTATTAGAAACAAATATTTTATTACTCCAACCCCTTTTAAGTAATATTCGACTAAAATTATTGAATTTGAAATCCATTGTTAACAAACAACATTGAAAAGTCGGATTTTACCGAGTTGACAATGTTACCAGTGTTCAAAATGTCTTCCATTTACTGCTATACACTGTTGAGCTCTTCTAGTTACACTATCAGTGGCTCTAAGTACTTCTTCAATGCTTAATATAAGGCAAGCATTGCGAATTCTCAGCTTCATATAATGTCTTGTTGGTTTTTCTTTATATCCTTGATCCTATCCCAAAGGAAAAAATCTAGGGGCGTGTAATCTGGTTATCTTGGCGGCCACGCCACTATGCTTCCTCTGCCAATCCATCTGTTGGGAAATAGTTAATTTACTCGACCTATCGTATTCCATTCACAGTTTCTTCGAAAAAATAAGGGTCTATCATATTTCCTTCAAGTATACCACATCATGTATTAACACTCCAAAGATGTTGATTGTCAATAGCTTGGAGCCAGTGAGGATTTGTTTGCGACCAGTAATGTACATTATGAATATTGACTTCTCCAGTGCTTTTCAAAGTAACTTCGTCGGTCCATAAAACTATCCTAGGAAAGTTGGGACCATTATTGATTAACCAAGTATAAAAAAGGACTCGAGCTTGAAAATCATTCTCATTTAATTCTTGGTGCCTATGACGTGGTATGGATGAAAGTTGTGATCTTTCAACATACAGAATCCCTTGCACGTCCTCTCGTTGAATAAATGCGGATCAACAATTACTGCAACGAGAAAATCAGGCTCGATGTTATTACGTACATGTCGTATAATTCGATTTCCGATATTGTATGTTGGTTGCACTTTGGTACAAGTTCGTGCTGCCAATCTCCGAAAAACATTGAAGGATTGACGGGCATTCTCTCAAAACCATTAACATATCAAATGCTTGCAAATTTGGAAATGGCATAATTTCACTAATTTAAGTTAACTCACTTTGTAACGAAATTAAATTGTAACTTTGTGTCTGCAAACACGTATGAATAATAAACAATAAATTATCAATTTAAACGGTAGATGATTCCACGATAGATTAATACAACACGTGCAATTATTAACATTAAAACATGTGTGTGACATCGTTTAATTCGGTAACTAGATTTTGAAATCCGACTTTTCAATTCTGTTTGTTAACAATGAATTTTAGTCGAATATTACTTAAAAGGGGTGGGAGTAATAAAATATTTTTTTCTATAAAACTTTCTTCTTTTTTAATGATCTTTTCAACAATACCGTTTTCGACATTTGAAATTGTGGAGATATTCTGCAGAAAACTACTCAGGATTCTGACTTTTCCGAGAAATAATATCACCATTCGATTCTTTATTATGGGGTTTATAATAATTTTTTTTAAACATACTCTCTACGATTTAAAAAAAATACTGATAGGGTGGTCTCATTCACCCGGTATATTAAAAATCTGGGAAAGATTTTAATCTGGTAAAAACATTATTCGAAAAGCTGCTTATTATTACATTGGAATACTGTTTCGAATTTCGTTAAAAGCGACTAAAATTATTAAAATGAGGTGCTAAAATTTTTTAACACCTGGTTAAATTTTGTACTCCTTGATGTACAAAGACAAAGGAAAAATGGTACTATGGAGTACAATCGATGCTCTCTCGAATTCCGTTGAGAACGATAAAAAATATTAAATTGGGGTGCTCGCATTTTTAACCCTTGGTTAAATTTGTACTCCTTGAAATACAAAGGATAAAAACTGGTACAAACCGGTACAAACGAAAACGAAACAGTATCCGCTTCCTGATTTTGAAAATCTCTTTAAACGAAATAGTTACCCCTTTAAAAAAAATTGGAAATTCGATACAAACCAACCCCTTGAGGTACAAACAAAAGGAAAAATGATACAATTAGGTACAAATACCGCCATGAACGATTTAAAATATTCAAGTGGGGTGCTAACATTTTTTAACCCCGGGTTAAATTTGAACACCTTGAGGTACGAAAGGTAAAAAAATGTGGAGCCAACGAGTACAAACTATTAATAAATCAGATGCAATCAAAATAATTTCATTCTTTAATGTGGGGTGCCCGGTTCATGTAGGTTGTAATTCGTAATTTTGACGAAAAAACAAGAATTGCATAAAATACCTCAATTAAGATACCGAGGGGGAAGTTTAATAGCAGGTTTAGCTGCTTAGCAATTACCATTGCATCCCCCGCTACTCCTCTCTTTAACATTATAATGTGTACCCCATCAAGTGATATATATTTTTGAAGATTAAAAATTACCTTTACGGAGAAAATCAAACTTGGATGGTCTGGTCATGAATTAATCTAAAAAAAAACACGAGGTGTAGAAAATAATTGAATTTTAAACTTTTGACGTTTTGATTGTTTAAATATTTATTTTATTAAATGCTCAAATAGACGGAGAGCTGGCTACAAAAAAAAAATGTACGCATCAGGTGCACGGTTGATTTGTATTACAAAAGAAACCTTTAGTGTAGCCGAACATAGATTTGCCTGTCTGTCGTCGCGAAGCTGGGGCATAAAGCGGGGGCGTGCGGTTAAACATGGCAAATTTAGGGGCGAAAAAATTTATAAGGTACACGGATTCTAATTACGGAAAAAGCTTTTATTTATATTGAAGAAACGAAAAAAAATATTGGCAGACATGAAATTAATTAAATTATTTTATTTTAATATTGAAACATAAAAAAAAATAATTTATCAAATTCAACTTATTTACCATATATTAAGAAGCTTGGTCGAGATTTTGAATTTTAGTATCCTTTGTTTAATATAAGTCATGTTTTTTCGCGAAACTAAACCAGAACAAGGTTGGAATAACATTTTGTGACTGCTAAAAAAAGTATTTTTTGTGGATCGGTAATTTTCCCTAATTCCGGCCTAAGCATAAACGTTAGAACTTAATTTCGGCTTAGGGTGAATCTTATTCCGGCTTTTTCCTGTTGATAGACTTTAAGGCTAATTTAAGTACTTACAACATAAACCAGTAACAAAAATATTTATTTCGCATTACAAAGTGAAGAAACATGACCAAATCTCAACACATAAGTACCAACTATATAATGTATCTACTATAACTACTGTTAACTAATCGTAGCGTGGTAGATAAATATAAAAATGCTATAAACAAATAAAGTAATGGTTATGCTGTATAAATACAACGAGATAAACAAACTGGTTAATGCTTATAAACGAACTTATTTCAATGGCTTCATTTCGGGGACTAAATAGTGACCTCTTTTATTTGCAGCCTGAGGAGTACCTATGATTGAGATAATTTCTTCGAATTCGTACCAGAGAATGTCATCGCGAGAAGGCCATCTCCAATGCAAACCCATCCTCTCCATGACTTTAATACTATATTTTTGATCGGATGTATCTATTATTTGGCCGGGAAAGTATTTTCCCTCGTAGATTAAAATGACAAAATTATTTTTCTGAAGACTCTTATCCTTAATTTCAGATAGTTTGGGTTGATTATTTTCGCCAAAACTTTTTTCTTTACCATCTTTTACTGATTTCGTTTTTTCGCTTTCGTCGACCTTCGCATGTTCATTTTCTATAGTGTTTTTTGCGTTATTATTTTTTCCATTCTTGTCAAATTTTTCGGCTAACTTTGTATCCTTATTCGGTTTTTCCTTGTTTTGTTTCATAAGTCTTTCCTGTTCCTTTTCTGTTTCAGTTAAAATACACGTTTCTTTAATGTTTTTTTCGTTCGTGCTAGTCTTTCCTACAACCTTTTTTGTGTTCGTTTTTGCCTCGTTTTGTTTTGCAAGTCTCTCTTTTCTTTTTTCTTCTTTAGCCTCTTTTGCTGCCTCAGTGCGTCTTTGGTCTTCCATGAATTCATATGATATAGCCACAACAGGTGTTAGTTTCTTTGTAACACGTTTTATGGCATCCGATTTGGCTTTTTTGAGGAAATAGAAAGAGTCCTTAAATGGGGTGGGAAATTTAGGTGGTGTCATAAAATATGCTTTTATATCCTGATCGTTTGATGCCTGAGATTTGTGACTAGAATTTTTTTTGAGAATAACTTGTTCTGGTTCTTTAAGTGAAAATGCTGTGATCAATGTGTGATAGAGTTGCTTCAGAAGGATAATTTTTTAATAATACCGCCTGAGTACCTGAACTGGGTGCTTCTGTCAAGAAAGTTGAAGAATTATTGAGTGGCAATTTATCCACAGTTGAAAATTCGTTGGCTTTTGAACAAGAATTTATAATATCAGGTGTTACAGCTAATGGTGATAATGGGTTTTTAAATGTGTTGACTTTTCGAGGAGGTGTAAGGTGAACATTATTATTATTATTTTGTAGAGCAAAGTGTTCTTTGTCGTTACTGTTGTTGAGGTTATCCAAAAATGTAACAATTTCAGGGAGTATGCTGTTCTTTGGATATTCCACTCTTACAATTTCAACCTTTTGTATGAGGTTTGTGTCTGACTCATTTTTATCAAGAAAGTTATTGTTCAACTCTAAAATCCCATCATCTCCAATGTTAAAAATACCGATCTCGTTGCCGTCCAAGTTATTTATTAATGTCGAATCCCCCAGCAACAGTTCATCATTTTCATTATCAGTCATGGGATCGTCGCTCTGCGAATCGCAGCTGTTATTGTTCGGATGGTGAATATCCTCGATTTCTTCAATTTCCATATTGTTGGCATCGTCACTTAGCGCCTCATCGTTTCTTAATTCCTCAGTCTGTGTAGTAGTTGAATGCGTTTTCCAAAAGTTGAACAGCCGTTCATACGACTGATCTCCCAGCCAATGTTTACCTGGATTATTCTTGAATTGGTTGAGAGTATCAGGAGATAACTTACTTTTAAATTCTTTGCTGAATTGTGGAGTATTGCATTCTGATGCAATTGGAGTTTGTTGAGCTATGAATATTTGATTTTTTTTGTACATTAAAAGGAAAGAGTCCTGTACAAACAAAAGAGTTTTTGATAGTTTCTAATTTTAGAGTTTTATCAAAATATTCCTTCACTAGTGAAGAAAAATCAGTTCTTTTGATTTTTGTGTGATTGTTTTTTTGTTCTAAAATTATGTACGACTTTCCTCCACTCGGCTTTTACTGGACGATAAACAGCCACATCTAATGGCTGCATGACATAAGTGGAATTAGGAACTAAAGCGACCAAAATGATTCCGTTTTCTTTGCAAAATTCGCTAAGAGCCAACGAAATGTGACTACTATTGCCCATCCAGAAAAAGAACAACGGGCCTTTGAATATGGTTTTGATTTAGCCACTTGTGGATACAGTTATATACTCGAAAAATGTTTCCGTAGTCATCCAGCAACTTTCAGAAATGCCAACGCCCCATCCTATCGGAGCAATTTGAACTATGTTTGTCGGTAACCTAGATTTATATGGAAAAAGGATCATGGGTAGTGGGATTTTCCCATCTGCAGCGACGATAGCTAACACAGTCAGGCATTCCTTGTCGTCATTTGATACACAGTTGTGAACTGTTTTGGTACCTCTCTTAACTAAAACATATTTTTCGGTTGGTGACAGAAAGACTGCAGTCTCGTCACAATTAAAAATCCTGCTGTTATCTTGTAGAACATGCGTTAGGTTGTTTTCATTAAAATACGATGCAACCTTTTCAAACCAGTTGTGTATCATATCTTCTGTCACCGATGCACGGCTTGATGTGAGATTTTGTGACACACGGCAGGTGATCTGTGGGTTTCTTCTAAGAAAACCATCAGTGCTTTCCTGGTATTCCGTCTTTAAATGTATTGGGTCGGTTCAAATTTTTTACTAGAGTTCCTACAGTGTTCAACAGCTGCTCTTTTTTTGTGATAGGAAAACCAGCATCCCCCAGATAGTGAACCCATTGAACGATCATTTTTTCTTCTTCTTTCGTGAGTACAGTCGGCTTTCCACTGTTGTCATATGAGTACTTTTTGTTCTTTTTGTCCTTAACCGTACTTTTTGGTATACCATAGATTTGAGATGCTCGATAAGCGGACATTCCATTTTCAATGATTTGAATTACAAGTTTTAGTGTTGCCTGAGAATATTTTTTATTCGTTTTATTTCCTTGTTTTTCCTTTTAATTTGTACTAGGCGCCATTTTCTAAAAAGAGAAACAAAACTGTTTAAAGTTAAAGTTTAACACGTTTATTATTAATTATGGGTACAATAGTTGATAAAAGGGATTTTACACATTGCAGTCGGCTGGTCAGGCGAGGTAGCCTCTTCAGCCGGTTGATTACATAGTTTTTTTTTGATTAAATACATTTCATTGTTTATAAGTCTATAACATATTGTCTTATTGTCTCCGCCTCAAGTCTTCAGTGGAGACACGTAGGCGAGCCACGTACTCCACTAGCCGGATCTTCTTGAGGCCCTCTTCGGATGGTACCTGGACCAGCAGAAGCGGGATCGGTCTGCCTTGTTTCTTCATTCTGGAACAAGAGCTGATGTTAACGTCATGATTTTGAAGCTTGGAGGTAACGTCAGCCTCGGAGATTTCTACGGGTATTCCCCGTAGAACCACCTTGAACAAACGTTCCCTCTTTGCCTGATATGTATGGTACGGTGTACCATGCCTATCCATATACCGCATTAGCCTGTCACGGTCCTTGGCAGTGGCAGGCTGGATCCGGTATCGCTCGGCGATTGCCTTCACACGTGTGAAGACGATCCCTCGGTGATCTAATTCTCGGGAGAAAGCAACCCAGTTCTCCCTCTCGCGAAGGATTACTGTCGGAACCCTCTCCCTGGCAGCTAGGGCCTCGAACGCGTTGATAACCGTTGTGCGCGTGGTCGGGCGGTCTCTCGAAGATTTCTTCGGCCTCTTCTTCTGGAACCGGAACCCGTCGGACGGTGGCGATTCTTCTTCTGCAACAACGTTGGTTGGAGCTGCTGGAAGCGGTGTAGCAGCCAACTCTTCTTCCAATTTCTTGGGCTTCTTTTTCTTCTTCTGGGTCTTCTTATAGATGTCTTCTTCGTTGAAGGACCAGGACTCGAAAGGGACCTTCTCCTCGATCTCGAAGAAACCATCGGGTAGCGCGTAAGACACTTGCTCATCGTGACGACTCCGAAGAGCGTACGGGTTCCTCTTCCGGGGCGGTGGCTCTCTACCTGTCATCGTGAAAACGACGCAGGTAGCAGAACGTACGCACGTAAAAACTTTTAACAAAGTACGTTTACAATGTTAAACGCGATGCTCACTGACCTGCTTGCAGACAGCGAATGAACAAAACTGTCCTAAGAACAACCTTAAATACGTAGGCTGCAATTATATCAGGAATCAAAACTGGAACCTAATTCCGGCCCGTTTTAAATTCCGCCCAATGAAAGAAAATGTTCTGACATTTACTAGATAAAACAAATTAATGATATTTGTATCATTTATTAACACATAAGTATAATGATTTTGTCAAAAAAAAAACATTTTTTTTCTCTTAAAATAAGATAAAACCTTGTTAGGATTCTCCACAAAATTTTTATTAGTATTTAGATTTGGGGATGCGATATATACGATTTTTTTCGAAACCATAGGCCGGAATATGATTACATCATACATAAACGAACAGAAAAAATATATACATAAACAAAATTTTTTTGCCATTAAACGAAAGCTAAAATGTGAATTAAAAATAGTTTCAAAAACAACCTATATACGGCCCATAGGCTGTAATTAACATCAGGAATCAAAATTGGAATCTATTTCCGGGCTATTTTCAAAACGGGATTATTATTAGAAAAATCGAAAAAACAATTTAGAAACAATGAAAAAAATCGTGCTTTAACACTTATCACCGTACTGGTTTAAAAACTTAATTTTTACAATACCTGATTCCGTTGTTTTATTGAAAACACCAAGGTGTATCACAAAATCATATATACCAAAATGACGTCCTTTCACTTGTGCTTTTAGTACTAAACTGAGATGCTCCGACTTGAAAGCGATATTCACGCCTACGGGCGACACTCGCCATACCCTTTTGGCCTTTCCGAACTTCCAAACAAACGTACAACCGTATAAGTAGCGGCAAATTTAAATATATTGGGCCAATTTTAAAGAAAATTGGATTAAATTCCAACTTGGTAAATAGATCGGAATAGGGTGCCAAATTTCGATGGGCAGTAATTTGGTGCTTTTACCGTGCCCAATTTATTAAATTTTCATGTTGATATTATTGTTGTAGGTACCTATATAGTAACATGTATTCAAACGGTCATTTTTTTCGAAAGAGAAGGCAACGCCTTTTACAGATACTTAGAAATAATTTCAGCAAGCCTTTGATCAAATAAGTAGGCTATGAAGAGTGTGACGAAACTACTGTTTTCCCTTTGTTTGAGAAGTCCGTCGCAATTTATACGGTTTTAAATCTCTGGACTCTATAAATGGTGCCCGGTTCGCATTATTTTTAAAAACGTATAAAGTAAACGATTTAGATGAACCTTACCAGAAAAAAAATATGGAATTTCGATGCTTCTACTTTACCTCCTAGCCATTCAGAATTGATGCAGAATTTATTAACAACAAAGTATATTGCCTCAATGTGGAAAAATGCGCATAAAAAAATACCATCGAATTTAAAGCCAGAGAATTGCGGATGGATACCATCGGAGAAGTATCATTTCAACTGGTTTGATGGACCGCAGCTTCCCAGTACAGTAAAATTTGTAGTTGATACTGAAACAATTGAAGGTAAAATACCTTTGCATAGAACACATATATTATTTTTTTGTTAAATGTGTAAAAATAATACTATATTTCGGGTGATGATGCAGAAATCTAATCAGAGGAAGATTCTGTTTGTGACAGCGAAGATGACCTACAATCCGAGTCAGATACTAATAGCGAGATTCATATAAATAAATTAATAAAATTCAATATAAATAAAAGCTTTTTCCGTAATTAGAATCCGTGTACATTATAAATTTTTGCGCCCCTAAATTTGTCACGTTTAACCACACGCCTCCGCTTTATGCTCCAGCTTCGCGATGGCAGACAGGAAAATTTATATTCGACTACACCAAAGGTTTCTTTTTTAATACAAATCAACCGTGTACCTGACGCGAACATTTTTTATGAAAAAGTGAATCTCGCATCCTCGATCTCTTTTTTTTGCATTTCAAATTTGGCTAACGTCTTTTGTTTTCGATTTTCAGATTTTCAAGATTTAATTTTATGACCATATCTCGCTTATTTATAAAAATAAAAAAAAATTAATTTCTACGTACATCTCGTTTAACAACATATTATTTGAATACTCTACACTACAAATGTATGATTCATCAGTCCAAACAATATTTCCTGAAGATACCAATTACAAAATTCTAGACGCCGTGTAGGATCGGTTGGTTGGAGATGTTGTTTTCTTATTTTATATGGTCTGAATTTGTATCTTTTTAGAACTGACAATGCTAGATTTCGTCGTATACCAGACTCGGCCTCAATTTGACGGCAGCTACCATTCCGATAACGTTGACGGAAACTTCCTCGGCATCTTCAATATTATAATTTTTTGTTCTTGGTTTATTAAAAGTCTCAAACTGTATGCGATTTTCCTTTAATCGTTTGAAAATAGAATTATTAGTCTTCCTTCCGGGTAACGATTATAATATAATACACTTGCAACTTCAAAATTATTATTACTAATTAGTAATTTTTTGATGCCATAGCCGTTTCATATAAAGAAATACAACTTTATGCTATAACTCGAATTTCAAGAATATTTTTAAAGAATTGACTGCACCCACTGCAGTCTTATCAAAAAAGTGCCTGAAGAACGTAGAAATAATGTTTTTTTATTTTCATAAATAAGCGAGTTACATCAATAAAATGAGAACTCGAAAATCTGAATTTTTGACTATAACTCGACAACAACATTTAAATTTCGATTTTTGAAATGGAACGTCCTATACAATTTTTGAATGTTTTTTGAATAGGCTTTATAACGATATTTTATTTTTGGAAATCGAGTGTGTTGCCAAATTAAATTCAAATTCAATTTTTTAACAAATTTTATGAAAAATATGCGCTGATATGAAGACTGTTATAAAACTATGTGGCAACCGAAGGATGTTGACATGCAATCTTAATATATTTTACATTTTAATACCAATAATTTTTTAAGTGACCACACTCTGTATTTTTTGTTAGATTAGAGAAAGTATCAGGTTATTTTATTTTTGTAGCTTGTGTGAGAATTAGTTTTAATAGTATATTTTGTAATAGTTTATTATCTTGAGAGATTTTGTTTCCTTCTGTGAAAAAATCAATTATTCAGTGTGGGGAAGCCTTATTGCATACGATTTCAAATGACGCAAGTTTTGTATAGCTAAACTGAATAAGGCAATAATTTAAAAAATAGTAAAAAAAAACATTTCAGTTTCATAAATTATAATTATACGCAGATGTTAAAACTGTGCTTAACTTTGCTCTGCAGATATCCACACTGGGAAGGAGTTAGAGAAGCATTTAGAATGGTTTAGAACAACTAGTGATGCCACGAATAGTATTTTTGGTCACTGGCTGAATACCTTTTTTTTAAAACGGCTACCGAATAAAATTAAACTCATTCGAGAAGTTTTACTTGAATTACAAACAAAAACGTTGAACAATGTTTATTAGCAATTTAACGAAGTTATTTTACGCTAAACGATACAGTTGTGGGGTCCATTTTTTAAGTTTCTCAGGTTAAAAACCATGATAAACCACTAAATTTGCCCCTTAATTTACCTTCCCGGAAATTCAGTATGACTTAATATCCATCTTTGCCCAGAAATCATGGTGAAATTATTCGCCAGCAGTAACTCGCTAACGATGCAATTCTGGATCTATATTTCGTATAAACTTTTTTCTTATTTTTAGCTATACAATCAGTTCCCGAAAGATTGGCGTCCAATTTAGAATCACTCTGTATACAGGGTGCGGCATTAGAGCGTCGAAGTACGATATATCCGTTATTAAAGGAGATATCAAAAAAAAAGTTATTCACAAAAATTATAGCCAACTTCAAACTTCACATTGTAAAATTATTTTCGTATTTACGGGGTGTTACATATTACCAGGGTGAACAAAACATACTTTTTTTTAATGGGATACCCTATGTATTATTTCAAATTTAGATTAATCTCATCTCCCCCATACTTCCAATATGGGGTTTCTTTACGTTATACAGGGTATTTCAAAAGTTATGGCCAATTGTACACGAAAATCATTCTCATTTCAACGTCCTGTATACCCTAGACAGGACAACCTAACAATAATTTTTTTCCAGGCATAACTTTTTGACATTGGTACAGTGTTACGAGAAAGTGCCATTTCTTTATTATTACACCAACTGAATATATAGAGCGAGCCAAAGCTCGAACACATGATTTTGTCAATTGTTTCAAATGAATCACTTTGTATTTTATTTTCAAATGTGAAAATACACTTTATGTTCTTTCATTTTTATTAAGCACTCCCTGTTGCTAAAATCGTTAATTTCTGAGATATTTTCAATTTAATAACAGAAAGATTTTTAGCCGTGAACAAATAAAAGTGTGACAAATTATTATAAAAAGTTCAAAAAACTTCGGTTATTAAGACAAACTTCTTATAAAATTAATTAATTTCATAATAAATGTACAAAATGTCCACCGAAAATATCAATACAGCATTGCAGTCGATTTTCAAATTCTCGACTAACATTTCTTAATATTTCTACATTAATACTCTGGAATGCTTCTCGTATTCTATTCTTCATATCATCTTGTGTGGTTGGTTTTTCACATGACCCCACTTGTAAAAGTCAATTTTACTTAACTCTGGTGAACGAGCTTGCCATGCAATGGGTTCTCCTCTTCCCATCCATCTTCCAGGAAAATGGATTTTAAGATTATTATGAATTAATCTAGTATGATGTACCGGAGCTCCATCGTGTAAGATCCATATTATTTGACAAATGTTAAGAGGAACGTTTGCCAACAATAATGGTCAATGATTTTCTAAAAAGTTCAAATAAACCTGACCATTCACTGTTAGATCGAAAAAATGTGGTCCAATTACGTGATTTCCAACTATACTACCCCAAAAATTCAAAGACCACCTAGTTTGACTATGAGTTGCTATAAGATGGGGATTACTTGTTGAGTAATATTTGAAATTGTGTCTATTCACAGTTCCATTTTTATGAAACATGGCTTCGTCTTCAAAGAGGACAAAATCAAAGAAATCCGCCTGATCGTGTATTTGTTGTTGAGCCCATTCACAAAAAGCAACCCTTCTAGGATAGTCATTTTCGAGTAACTCTTGATGAAACTGGATATGGTATGGATGCATCTTATTTTTACGCAGTATTCTTCAGACGGACCTGACACTAATATCATGCTGACGCGAGATTTCACTTGTACTAACTAATGTGGATTATGCGTAACTTCAAGCATCGCGTTAAATTAATTTTCCTCGTTAAGTACAGGTTTTGTCCTTTCCTTTTTTTCATAAACTACTGAACCCGTACGCTTAAAACGATCTACTAACCTTTCCAACATTTTCTCGGGTTGTCTTCGTAAATGTCTTTGTAAATTCTTTGTGCTAATAAACAATTTTTCATATATTCTCTCAGTACCCATATCATGTCTGTTAATTCCTCAACAGGAAAGTTCATTTCAAAAAGTATTTAAGTGTTTACAAATTAATAAACACTGCACAATCTCAAAGAAGTTTGTTAAATGACAAGCTACGAATTATTACTGAATAATATCTGTCATTTGTTCACGGCTAACTTGTTATAATAGAAATTGTTAAAAAAATCTCTTTCTGTTATTAAACTGAAAATATCTCAGAAATTAACTATTGGGAGTCCTTAATAAAAATGAAAGAACATAAAGTGTGTTTTTACTGTTTTAAATTAAATACGGGGTGATTCATTTGAAAAATTATTCAATTGGTGTAATAATAAAGAAATGGCACTTTCTCGTAACACTCTACCAATGTCAAAAAGTTATGCCTGGAAAAAATTATTGTTAGGTTGTTCTGTCTAGGGTATGCAGGACGTTGAAATGAGAATGATTTTCGTGTACAATTGGCCATAACTTTTGAAATAGCCTGTATAACGTAATGAAACCGTATATTGGAAGTATGGGGGAGATGAGCTTAATCTAAATTTGAAATAATATATAGGGTGTCCCATTTAAAAAAAGTATGTTTGGTTCACCCTGGTAATACGTAACACCCTGTAAATACGAATATAATTTTATAACGTGAAATTTAAAATTGCCTATAATTTTTGTAAATAACTTTTTTGATATCTCCTTTAATAACGGATATATCGTACTTCGACGCACTAATGCCGCACCCTGTATATGTATGTATAGGTTGTCCAGGAAGTTGATGTTAAAAATTCGGGAGCGAATAGATGGTGTCAAAATAATGTTAATACTTCAAATACAGGTTTTTGTTTTTTTGAATAACATTATCTTGACCTCATCTTCTCGCTCCCGAATCTTTAACTTTTTCGATTTCCCAGTCTTTCAAAATTAGTTTGTCGCAATGTTTCATGCAATAGGTTTTACTAACTTTTTGAAGTCTCATTCCAAGTCCGAATTACATCATTTGGAGATCCATTAGTTTTAATAATTTCTTGATCGTATTTTCTTTTCTGACCAAACCACTTCAATGCCGCTGTACTGTGATTGATATGGCAGTAAACATAAAATTTTATGGCTCGTTGTTTCTGCATTACAGTCCAAACAATACTCTCTTTTTGGCAACTTAGTTCTTTATAATTTTCCATATTTGGTACTTCACAAGTTCCCCTTGAATATTGATATTTTTAGACTCGGCCTCTCTAGTAATTTTGCTTTAGACCAACTGGAAGATGGAATTGGTACCTCCAATCGTGAATGGTAACTGGCGTTATACATTTTAATTAAACTGGGTTCCTCTAGGTTGGGTATACGTTTGGTTTTGAACTTGTGGAAACTAGCCTTGCGCCGTCAAAAAAACCGTCCTCTCCTCCTGCATGCACGACGATATCTTGAACCCTCGCCTGTTTTCTTGTACTACATTAATGCAGTATTATTTTGCCACTTCTCGTCCAAAACCTTTAGTGTGTATAATCTGTTTCTTCGGAATATTTTCTAAGAAACTAACCTCTTTGATCGTATTGGAGGAAGCTCCATTAAAAATGTTCTATTATTTAAACCGAAAACCAAATTTATGTATCCAGTTAGTAATAGTTCTTTTGCAATATTGTTCATCAGGCATTTCTCCTCGGAACCTATCACGTATTGTTTCTGCCCATACATGTTTTTTCTCGTTGTACATTTTATGCACCACTTGTCGTAAACTACCTAGAATAAGAGGGGTACATTGAATTTTTGTTTCCGTAAGCTTTTCAGGGAGAGTTATTTTAAATTGTGAGAAATGGTCTTCATTTTTTTGTTCTCCATACTGTTTTTATTGATCCCAAAGCGTCTGCAGTTAGTTCAGCTGCGGACTTATTTAGACTTTTTAATAGGGCTATGCGTTTTTTGAAAAAAGCGTTGGCCTTCCGTATACACATCTTTCCTTCGTCGTGAATTCTTGTGACCATATTTCCGTTTGGTGACCGGTTTGCAACTGCGATCTGGGGCCAACAATGATTTGGATGATACGTTTTGTCTTCTTTGATGGCTGTAAAATAACAAAAGGTACAAAAAGCACTTGAGGTATTCCTCAGACTATATCCACATATACATAAACGAATATAAATACGTTAAATGTTTGTGACAATTCAAAATTATTTTGACAATTCAAGTTTCAAGGTCACTTAATTAATTTCGCATCCAAATCTGGCAACTTTTTGTTTCATCCGTTTTATATTTAACCAAAAGAGAAAGAAAAAGGACTTGGGGCATTTCTCAGACTGTATATGAATAACATAAATAATTAATGCATCCAAGTGTGTAGAATTAAGAAGAAATTAACTTTTAAAAATAACTATAGCCATTAAGCTAAATGAACTTGTAACATATTGATAGATTAGATAATATCCAAAGTTATTATGTAATAACGTATTTTTTGTTAACTACATAACCTACTAAATCAACTGCAACAAAAAGCACGTAATGCGTTATAAATACACCGTTTCATGTAAAATTTACCTAGTGTTAAGACAAGTCATGTTCGATAGTTCATATCACTATTCACTAACATTATTAATCCACTAGATGTAGAGGTGCATCAAGAATCGCAGGCACATCGATAATTGGTATTTCTGCTGTTATTTCATTAGATATATTCTTTCCTTTTGTAAAATATAACCTTATACATGACGGTATGATAATAGTGCGGTTTTCAAAGTAAATTGATAAGAACCGCATCGAATAGGTGGTAGAATTTTGAAATGTATCGAAACCCTCCTGCGACCCACCAACAAGTGCGTTAAGGAAACGAAGAGGATAAATAATTGTCACTTGAGCCCAAGCTTTCTAATTTAGTTTCGCATTTGTGTAAAACTCTGTTGTTATTGATCCGAGTGAAAAAATTTTTACAGTCTTTATTGTTGCAAATTCCAATATCTTTCATTTAAAAACATCCTACAGAGTATTCTATTAAAAGAACAACTTGCCTAAAACTTGAAAAATGCCATGTTCCTTTGTTTTTTGTGATCAGTGAAACAAGTGCTACTCTCGTTTCTTCAAAAACTGTTGTCAATTATGCATAGTTAATTTGTATCTCATTGTATAATTAAGAATTAGGTAAACTAATACGCGATTACAAAATTTAGTAACTCCATTAAATGTTTAATTAAGAAACTGTGCGTAGTTTTACAGATCGAAAAAAATAATTGTTAATGTCCAATTCTTTTTACGTTTAGTTGTCGTTTTCTTTATAATTTTATAATTGGATCACGTGAATGATTATCCACTTAATTAAACAACAATTACACCGCTAATTACTGTGGGATATTACTATATCCGTCCTGATAGTATAACTTTTAATAATCATAATAATATTTTATTTAATATTTATTGATATCAAAAAACAAAGAAATTACAGTCATTTTGTGTGGTTTCTGATCTGTTCCTGTAAACCACCAAATTTTCAGAATTTTTTACTTTTACTTTTCGTAAACCGGAAAAAAGAAAAATTTTTATTTTCGGTTTTAATGTTTTACGCTTTTATTTTTATATTTATCAAAAAACAAGCTGCACATTATAATATGTTTTAATGATCCATTTCGAAATACCGTCATCAATTTCATTTTTTTAAATGCGGACCTGGATTTTTTATTTAAGTTGAGATAGAAATTATATAAATTTTAATATGAAATACTTCATTTAAAAACCCAAAAACTAAGTATTTTAATTAAGCATTGATATGTGAATAAACAAAAGCTCCGTAATTAATTATAAAGCTTCAAATGATAATGAAGTGTTCATAATTTCTATTTTAAGACTACATTAAAAACGATTAAATAGCATGTATATCTTCTACTCATTGATTTATCTCCAATTGCTATTTCACCCACACAGGAAAATAATAATATAATGAACAAATAATAAACAAAACGATTTGTTTTATTATTCTTAATCCTATGACGGTTTAATATTTAAGTATTGTTTCTAAAACCACCTTAGAAACAATTGTTTTATTGTCTAAAAGAGGCGAGGAAAACACGTTTTTCTTTTCTAGTGAGGAGAGTAAAAAACAATGTTACATAATAATTTTATTAAATACTACGATCATTCTTCTTCCCCACGACATTTTTAAATGGACGATGCTGTACCAACAGGAATCATCAGCATTGGTCACGTGACGAAACTTTAAAAAACCATATTTAATTATAGAAGTGTCAGTTTTTATAAATTGTTCTTAGCTTTATTACATCTTTTATTAATAATGGAGAGTGAAGACGAACCTATAAGGTTAATTGTTACTTAATTTAACATTTTAAACCTACAAAACCACGAAAACAAAATAAACGGAAACTAACTTAATAATTGTCGCCAAGTATACATTACTTATTATAAGTTTTTGTTATGAACCAATAAGTTCAAAAGTAAGTATGTAATTAAAAATTATTATTAATTTTATTAAGTACATAAATAAAATTTTACCTCGAGTAGGATTTGAACCTACGACCTGTACTTTGCTAGAGTACCGCTCTAACCAACTGCGCCATCGAAGTACAAGCCCTAATCGATCTAAATTTTGTCTTTATGTATGTTCTACATACATAAAGACAAAATTTAATTTAAATTAGACATATGTGATGTTTGTGAAGTACTTAATGAGTTATGAAAATACCATTAATACACATATAATAAAATACTTATATTTTTTGGTTTTTTTAATGGTGTATTTTTATATTATACAATCTAAACGTTTCGATAACACTTACAGTTATCTTCGTCAGTAGTAATATCTATTAAAATTGTTAAAGATGTTAAACAATTTTGTGAAAGTTGATAGATTTTTCAACTTTCCCAAAATTGACTGCTGACGAAGATAACTAAGTGTTATCGAAACGTTTCGATTGTATAATATAAAAATACACCATTAAAAAACCCAATAAAGGTAAGTATTTTATTACTTACATGAGGATTTTCTTAGATTGCACGTAAAAATGTAAGTGGGTTTTCATTATGTGTCACTGATATATTAGCTACTTTCCGTTTTTTAAATTTAACATTACCTGTTTCTTTAAATCTTTATAAAAGATCTTGAAACGCCTTAGGTCGCGGCTTTTTTTCAGTATCGGGATATCTTGCTACATAAATTCTACTTGCCAGCAAGTATTTTTTTTTTGACATTCTCCAAGAATAATAATCATTAAAACCATTTCCTGGACATTTAAAGTCATTTTCAACACTTTGAATAAATTAAAACACAAATTAGGTTTAAACTGAATAGAACCAATTGTTACAAACAATTTTTCTTTTTTCAACGCAATATTGGCATGGCACTCTTGTTGCTTAATTGCGAGTTTAAACATTAATTCCAAATAATCTTTGTTTTTTGATCAGTAACCAATTTAAATTTACAAAAAGACGTAGAAAATGGAAAAGTTGATTTGAACATAATCAAAGTGAGTACTTCAGAAATTTTGCTAAGGACTGATTTCAATTTAGAAATTTCATTAAGGATTGATTTAAATTTGCCTTGAACGACAGATTGACTTGTATAAGAGTATGCACCAATTTTGTTCAAAAAATTCTGTTAAATTTAGAGTAATTTAATTCAGTCAATTTGTAGTTTTATTAACTCTGGTTTTACTTGGAACAATTTTTTAGCATGAAAAAGAACGCCAAAGTTTCTTTTATAAATTAATGCAACTTGATTTAAAAAATTCTTTAGCATGAAACTACAATTCCATGACCATCTTTATACGTTTACATTTACAAAAAGACGTACAACATGAAATCGTCGGTCCGAACATAATCAAATTGAGTACTTCAGAAATTTTACCAAGGACAGATTTAAATTTGCCTAGAAACAAGAGTGTTTTATGCATTAATTTTGTTCAAAAAGTCTGTTAAATTTTAAATAATTCCTTACATCAATTTGTAGTTGTATTAACTCTTCTTTTTACTTGAAAAATTTTTTTCATAAGAAACTACAATCCGATAGCTAACTTAAAACCACTATTTTTAGTATTTTTGTATTACAATCGGAATTTCACAAATAGACTGATAATATTTAAAAAAGGATTAATTTTAGGTATAAGACATGTTTGATGAAAAAGAAAGAATATCAAACGAGGTATCGAATGACATGAACAGCATGGAGGCGAGGGCTTGTGAAAAAAGGTGTATTTACAAACACTGTATATTATTAAAAAAAAAATCTGAAAATTAATAAATTTCCAAATACTACAGGACCACAAACAATTTTCTACCATTTTAAATAAACAAAAGTCGCCTAACAAATCAGTGGCGGCGGCCGAAAGTGGGATATATTTTTTTTAAACAATTGAATACCTCTTAAACCAGAGGAGACGGACCCATACAATTTGGTATTAAATGAAAGCGTAGTTTATGGGCTTTCCTTTAGTTTGCTCCAATAACATGAAACACTCTGTATGATCAAAAATATTTTTAAAATGTAGTACCTATTGATACCCCTGGTCCAAAACTCATTTCTCTAACTTATTTCGTCTTTATACAATCTTCCACACCCTCCTGTTTGGCCGCCCTGTATGTATGTATGTATGTATGTATGTGTGTGATGTATGTATGTACGTACGTGCGTATGATGTATGTATGTACGTACAAAAAATGCCTTTCTATGAGGTAGTTAGGGTGTCTAAATTTCATGGTAATGAAAGAAGCGGTTTGAAAATTATCATTGAAATTCAATTTTTAACTTCTGACTTTGAAGACCGATAACTCCATAAAGAAGACAGATAGGAAAAAAAATTCAAATGAAGACTAGGGTTATTTTGAGCCCCTCTAAACGTCCTAGCAGTTTTGACCACACCTTTCTGGACACTCCGTATATATATATATATATATATATATATATATATATATATATATATATATATATATATATATATATAGGGTCCGGCAACGAGAGCGCCTTCTTCTATATCTTCCGTTTAATAAAATTTGGGATAGGGTTATAGTTTAGTTGTGTGCATATTTTAAAATTATTCACGTGTATACAGATTGTTTATTTAAAGATGACCAAACTATAATAAAAAAAATTTAAATGGAACACCCTGTATATTATTACTTTTTTGAATTCTACACATTGTTCCTAACAAATTCGAAATATATTTCCCTATCCCTAAATATAGCCGTTTTTGTGTTATGTCGATTTTTATAAAAAAAATTGAAATTACAGAGATAGCTTTGAAAATGTACCTCCTTAACCGTTGAGAAACAAAAGTTATCTAATTTATATCAGAACAGGTACACAGATAGAGCTTTCTTATAATGCAAAGGAAATGTCATAATTGCATACAGGGTGTTCCTAATTGACTTGCCAATCAGACATTATTCCAACTAGTAAAAGTTTACTTTTTCAAATTATTATTATTCCGTTTTTGGTTTCTACATATTAACCCTTATCAATTCGATATACAATTCCCTATCCCTAAATATAGCCGTTTCCGAATTATTTTCAATTTTTCAAAATGTATAAGATTATTGGAACATTTTTTTTAAATCCATGGCCTCGTATAAATAGAAAACAATTGTATTGCAAATTAAAAAACGCAACACAAACTAATACACTATAATTATTAAAATTATTTCTAAAAATACAAAACTAATAAAATAAAAAAATAATAATTTAATGCTAATCATTAGCGATAATGATTTATAATAATTGTTCAAAATGTTGTCCGTTTTCTCGAATGCAGACCCGAAGTCGATCTTTAAAAGATTGTTCAACTCTACGCAACAACTCAGGAGTAATGCTATGAAAAGCGATTACGCATATCTTCGGCAATGGTTGGTGGTTCCCTATAGACAATACTTTTTATGTATCCCCTTGAAAAGAAATCTATTCTTGTTAGATCAGGGGACCTAGCTGGCCACCTGACAGGTCCATTTCGCCCAATCCATTTATTTGGAAAGACTCTATTGAGATAATCTCTTACATCTGCAGAGTAGTGAGCAGGAGCGCCATCATGTTGATACATTGCGGCTCTAATATCAAAAGTAATATTTTCTAATAAGCCCGGTAAATCGTTACGCAAAAAGTTAAGGTACTTCTCACCATTCAAGTGTCCATCAAAAAAGAATGGACCGATGACATAATCCCCAACGATGGCACCCCAAACACTTAAAGACCACTTATGTTGATTATCAAGTTGTCTTAATAAAGGTGGATTTTCTGAGGAATAATAATGAAAATTATGTGTATTAACAAATCAAATCTTATGAAATGTTGATTCGTCTGTCCATAAAATATTATAAAAAAAATTTAGGTTTTGAGTAATTTTTTCTCTGGCCCAGTTACAAAATATTACTCGATAATCGAAGTCTGCATCGCTCAATTCTTGGTGTAACTGAATATGATAGGGATTTAAGCGATTCTTCTTTAAAAGACGGCCTACTGATCTCTCACTTATACCAACTATTTCACTTATGTCCTTTTGGCTTCTGTGATAATCCTCTTCGATGGCGAGAAGAACCCTCAATTCACTATCTTCATTTGTAGAAGGTTTAACACGTTCATGTTTGGAGTAATTGGCACATGAAGTTGCAATAAATCTACTCATAACTTTCTGAAACGATCTTGCGTTTGGATGTCTTCTATTTGCATATCTTTCAGCATAAATTCTGCTGGCCAATGAACAGTTTCTTTCTGCAGCACCCAACACGAATATCATATCAACTAACCCATTTTGTGTAAAATTCATTCTATAAAAATCTTGATTACTAACAATAACACTCGTAAATGGTTAACTACAGTTTTATTTATTTACGTCAAACATTCAATTTTTATAAGAAGCACACTTGATTTTAGAATTTTACTTGAAATTGAAGTAAATATTTATCAAATTCTTGTTAACATGCAATTAGTCTTCTATCATAATATATTAGTTTCTGTTGCGTTTTTTAATGTATAATACAATTGTTTTATGATGTTCTTTTTTATTTATACGAGGCCATAGATTTAAAAATGTCTCAATAATCTTATACATTTTGAAAATTTGGAAATAATTCGGAAACGGCTATATTTAGGGATAGGGAGTTGTATGACGAACTGATAAGGGTTAATATGTAGAAACCAAAAATGTATTAATATACAGGGTGTTTTATTTGAAAAAGTAAACTTTTACTAGTTCGAATAATGGTTGATTGGCAAGTCAATTATAAACACTCTGTATGCAATTATGTCATTTTCTTCACATTAAAAGGAAGCTCTATCTGTGTACTTATTCTCATATAAATTAGATAACTTTTATTTTTCAACAGTTAAGGAGGTACATTTTCAAAGCAAACTGTAATTTCAATTTTTTTTTAGAAAACTCGAAATAACTGAAAAACGGCTATATTTTGGGAAATATATTGCGAATTTGTTAGGAACAATGTGTAAAATTCAAAAAAGTAATAATATACAGGGTGTTCCATTAAATTTTTTTTATAATAATTTGGTCCTCTAAATAAACAACCTGTATTCGCGTGAATAATTTTAAAATATGCACACAACTAAACTATAACTGCATTCCAAATTGTATTAATCTAGCTTATATAAAACGGAAGATATGGAAAAAGGCGCTCTTGTTGCCGGCCCCTGTATATATATATATATATATATATATATATATATATATATATATATATATATATATATATATAAGTTAACAAAATTTGTGACCTAAAATCAGAACTGAAAACGCATATTTTTACACTGTAAACTGTTCATACTGAAATTGTGTTGTCCCATATGTTAAGAAATGTACAATTGTGTGGGATAAAATTATACGATTCTATTTTTTTTTTTCTATTGCTAATATCGTTATTCTCAAAAATGTTCATGTTAATTTATTTATTTATTTTTTATCTATTTCGTAAAATATAATTATCCGAAAATCTTTTTTCAAGGCATACGCGTTAAGTCCGGCTGGTCCGGGATATTCGGGACCTGGTGCAAGTCCAACACAAGCGACGGGTGAACCTTTTGCGGCCGATAGTCCTTATTTTCCTTTTAGTTCGCGTCCTGGAAGTAGATTGTCACCTGCAAAAACGAGAGTTCCTACGGGACTTCGATCGACAAAAGAGGAACCTCAACAAGCTGGAACTGCCATAGATAATCAACAATGGGTGGTAAGTGTTATATTTTTACAAAACTTGTTAATTTTAAGAAGTGATAATTTAAATGTATATGCCGCTATCGTGCGCTAGCGTAGTACAATGTAGGATAATTGAGTTGTCAGTCATGCTAAATCACCCGAACCCTGAAGGATTCTGGTAAATGGACCACTCAGACATTTAGTCGGTTCACTACACTGTCTTACAGTTTTAAGTTAAAGTTGGATAGGGAATTAGAATCATTTATTTTCAATTCCGATTGCGCTCTATATTACTATTGCGTCTCTTAAAGCAATCAAGTCGAGAATGGAAAGATCTAATCTCTTTATTTGATTGAGTTTATTCATTGTCATGTTCTCCTAAACTGAATATACATTTTTATACGGAATCTACACCTCTGTGACCGATAAACATACGATATCCCTCGAAATCTACGCATTGCTTTAACCCCTATCAAATTTACTAAAGTAAGCTACAATATAATGTGTATCCGTTTGGTGTCAAATTTCCTGCATGGTGCTATTATAACAGACTTTAAGCATGGAATGAACCTCTTTTTGTATTTTATTTTTGCGTGTATTCGTTTAAGTATCTACAAATCTCATATGCTCTTTCCCATATTAATAGCGTACATTTTAAAAAATATTGCATGTGTGACTAATTTTCAGCTCTGATTGCTTTCACAAATTTATAATTATGTAAAATTGATGGATATTAATGCTATTAAAGCATTTACACGTGTATAAAAATTAGAATACATGTATACGTGTAAGATTATTCGCAAAGCAGGAGAAAAATGTATGAATCAAGTAATCTTACATAGTTGATTAAGTATATTATCTTAAATGTCGAAATTTATACAAGAAAACAAACTTTCATTTTTCAAAAAAACCTCCAAACCCAATGAGAAAATTAAGTGACCTCATATGACATTGCTAATATGTACAAAGTTTATAATACACTTAATGATTGTGAAATATACATTGGGGGGGGGGGGGGGGGGCGGTTGTGATGGATTGTATAAACCAGACGGTTACTTTAAAAAACAATCGGTTTTCGTGGGTAAACAGGTGCATACTTTTTTAAATTATTTCAAATGTACCAAAATTGAATAAAAGCAAAGACTAATAGCGTTGATTCTAATAGTCTTTGGTAAAAGTCATGTTTTTTTTTTGTCAATTGAACCGGTATTATTTTATGGTAATTTTGGTAGTGTAAACTTTACTTATTCCATTTCCAAATATTTAGGAGATATTTAACATGTAGATGTAAATTCAGATTCTAAATAAATTGATTACCGAAAGTTGTTGATATGTGATTTTCATCATTTTTGTGTGTAATACTTTTGTTTATACTTTCTTTATACTCAATTTTATTTAAATGGAACGTCTTGTATATTTTATCAGATTTGCAAATTCAATTACCTTTTGCCCACTACTTAGCTAAATTAAGGGCAATAACAAAATTCCCTTTATTGAGAAAGTTAAAAAAATTTCTTGAATCCAAAAATAAACAGTGAATAGTAACAAAATCTTCAACACTTCAAATCAAGTCTCATATCAATAGAATTTCAAGTTCTGTTTAAAATTTTTGAGGTGATATGATGATTTTCATACATTTCTAATTCCCTGCTTTCATATCATTTATTTGTAAATAATCTATTCCTTCCTATCCATTTATTGGTAATTTGTCTGCCCAGGTAACATCTTATGGGGCTCTTCAAATGTGTTGGAGCACTGGCTAATTGAAGGTGCATTCTAGCACGAATCTGTTTTTGAGAAGATCGCAGAAGTGTTTATAACACTGCACAACAGTGCAAATCTTTCTAAATTAAAAATATTACACCATGAAGCCCGAATATGGTTGTAAAATAGTTGTAAAATAGTTGGCTAGTTTCTTTTATCGTTTGTAATCATGGCAACGAAAAATAAATAGATTTCAACAAACTGTCGCATCAATTAGTATTAGTTTTTGAAAAATGTCTTCCATATGAATAGCCCTAATAATAATTCTTGTTATATTTGCCGTGGAATTACACTAAACTACCAAAAGCGTAAAATAACAACTATCATTACAAAAGGGCATAAAAAATATTTTAGATTTAAAATGTGAGACTAAGCAGAAGCTGGGCACCTGAAATTGCTTGTACTAATTGTGTGGTACGTTTAAGAGGTTGTATAATGGGTGAAAAAGAGCATTGCCATTTAGTCTTCCAATGATTTGGCGAGAATCCTTACGTCATTCTTTCGATTGTTATTAGTGTTCTATACCAACAAAAAACTATGGCACTACACAGAAAAAGAAGAAATTAATGATACCCTGACAATTCATCTTCATCACTTCCAACTTAACGTAATAAAAATGTTCCGGCTCCTGTACCTACATTAGAATATGTTCTGAAATAACCTGAAGAAGAAGAAGAAAAAGAACAAGAGGAAGAAGAGGTAAATGAGCAAACAGAAGTGGAATTAAAGGTCCCCTCTGACAGATTTCACAGAATGGGAATCATCGCAGGAAATTCATAAAATTACCCAAGAAGAACTAACCAATCTTGTTAAGTATTTAGAATTCCCAAAGGCCAAGGCAGAAATATTAAGTTCCTGGTTAAGACAATGGAATCTTCTTAAAGAAAATGTGAAAATAATAATATTTAGAGATCGCCAAAAACAATTCGTTCTATTTTTTGATCACCGAGAAACTTTTGTAACATGTAAAAATATTGATGGGCTTTTTGGTGCGCTTAACATATCTCCTGCCATCAATTCCCGTTGGATATTCGACAGATACAAAGGAAAGCTATCAATAAATGATCCTGTTGTTAGATTTCAACTATGAACAGCATAAATGGAAAAGATGTTTAGATCGAAAGTTGCTGCTCTAATTCTTGGAATGCAGTTGGGGGTGTACCAAATTTTGCTGTTTTCTTTGCGAGTGGTATAGCCGGGCCCGGGATACTTACGTAAAAACTACATGGCCTTCTCGACAAACATTTCGTCCTGGAGAGAAAAATGTACAAAATCCTCCACTTGTTGAACCGGACCGAATTTTAATACCCCTTATTAAAAACTCACGTTTCTTCATCTTCAGAGAAAAATTTACAAATTAAGTGACGCGAAAATAAAAGCGGGCATTTTTACTGGGCGTTACTCCGTGATGATATGTTCGACAGAATTCTCACTTGTCAAGAAAGGAAGGGATGGCAGGCATTTCTTGGAATAGTTACTGGCTTCTTAGAAAAAAATAGGGCAGAAAATTACAAAGCACGTGTAGCGAAGCTTTTGAAAACATATGCCAAAATGAGATGTTGTATATCTTTGAAAATTCATTTTTTAAGTTGCACTTGAATTTCTTTCCAGAAAATTGTGGCGATTTCAGCGATAAACATGGCGAACCCTTTCATCAAGACATCGTTGAAATGGAAAAAGATATCTGTCAAAGTTGACGGATTATCTTCGACGAGAGAGTAATACAACATATGTGCGTCAAGTAAAGCGAGAAAAAACATATTTTTTTCTTAATTGCAGCCACAAAAATTATTTTGTAGTTATTTTCATGTTTAATATATTCCTTTAAAATAGCAATGACGCATTTTTATCTCAGAAACATCCCAAAGGTGAACATTTATTGATCAGTGACTGTAATATTAAATCTGCAGTTTAAATGGCTATCCAACATATTATAATTTTCAATAACTCCACCAAATTCATTGACTCTATCGATGTTGGCGATCAACAGTTCTAAATGAGTTTTCAGTGTCATAGTAATGAAATTTATGATGCTGAAAGTAACTCATTGTTGTGAAAAGATGTTTCGTCCATAAACAAGGAAAAATTTGTATCAACAACCTTTTTAACGCGCCACATTCAAAAATCTAAGCTACGATGATAATTACCTTCATATGAACATTGATATAGTTTCATTCTAGTATCTAGAGATGCACTCTATATTTTTAAGAGTCATTCTTATGGTTACCCGACTTACTCCAGTCTCTTTTGAGATGCTTTAGTGTTTTTGGATTTTCATACAATTGTACAGGGTGACAGACGGGAATCTTACGTTTTCCTAATGCTTAGTATACGACCGATGGTTGTCTGAGTGGGACGAAAGAGGGAGGCACTGTCTCGCAGTCGCAAGCCATTTCAGTCGAAGGTAGAGCTTCGAATGTTTGCGAACGACGTTTAAAGAAAATTTACATTTATACCTACTTAACCATATAACGAACGATTCTACGTTTGGGTTCCTAGTTTTTCCTGCTTTACCAGAAATTCACTGGAAGGCCTGTTTAGGATAGTATGGGATAATCGGTTAAAATTATCATTAATTAGTGCATTAATTATTAACGTCTTTACATTCTTAGATACATAAAGATAAAGTAATCACTACAAAAACTACAGTTCATATTTAAAACTTTTGCCCAATTTATAGAGCATTGCAACAAATTCAACTTCTTTACTCCTTGAAACTGGTGGCAATTTCGGTATCGCTTAGTGACCTTACGCATGACTTTACTACGATGCCCCCTGTTCGAAGCTACAACCAATATTCGGAAAATTGTATGCGATGGAAGTTACCTCTGTATGATGTTATAGAAAAAGGACAGCTACAATTCTGTGCAAACCCAACAGTCGAGAGTGTTCGGAAGCCGCCATTTAGTAATCCCCTTTGTTGTAGTACCAGTTCCGCCTTGTGAAGGGAATGTTTAAAGTCTAATTCAAAAGCATACTATTAATTCAAAAAATCTCTAATTTCAAAACAAGCAAATATGATGTGACCAACACATAACTTTCTTATGTTTATGTTGTGTTTGTACGTGCTTGCTTTTGTGCGTATGTTTGCGTGAACGTGTGTATGCGTGCGTTCTTGTATGTACGTTTGCGTGTGCGCGTGTGGGTGTGTCTGGGCGCGCGCGCTAGAACTACAAGATATGCGTACTTAAAATTTCGTATTTAAGCTTGCTTTCATTTCTCATGGAGCTGATTACATTTTGGGAGAAATTTAGCGGCGGTGACAGGGGTTTATTAGGAGATTTTTTTTTGGTTTCATCAAATATTTCTTAAACAACTGCATATTTCAAACATATAAAGATACCAGAATATGTATTTTTAAACTATAAATTAATTACATTCTACTGAATTATTGATACGCGTATTTTGGACGTAAATAATTCCTAAAGGGGAATTTAAGTGTTCCCTCGAATGTTTTGAATATATGAATAACGATTAACTTTTCAGGAAAATGTGTAAATATATTTTTAAAGATAATTTAATTTCAGATAACTTTGCTTGATAAAGTTTCTTAATACAAAGCCAAATAAGCGTTAAAAATTCAAAAATAAGATTTAAAATTCTTAAGCTGTATTATCGATATTTTTTTGGAAGCGGGTGACGTTGGATTTTTTTTTCAAGTTTACATTTAGATGTCTACTAATATATATCTGACATGAAGGTTTAAATGTCAATCTGACATAAATTATATTTGTTGTTTTTACACTGATGCCAATTTTGTTTGCGCCCATGTGTAAATTATCCGCTCATAATTTTTTGATATCTAATTGCGTAAAATAATCAAAATTCTTTTTGGCAGAAATTGGTTAATTATTTAAACTTTTTTTTTTGTAGTTTCACATGCATATTTTCAGCAGTTCGCACGCACTTAAATTTTCTATCATTTGGCTCACGATGGATTTTTTTTTGTTTTATATATCCCATAAAAATGCTGGACATACATTTGTCGATCGTTTAAAATCTTGTAATTTATTAAAAATTGCAAATTGTAAAACAGGCGTTGGCACCTGAAGGTAAGTCGTAAATATCTTAATTTACCTTTTTCACACCTAGAATATTACATTTCAAACGGCGCAAATATGTCTATGGTTTATAAAATCACAGCATGTAATTAGAGTGTGACTTGTTCAGACGATATGTTGTTAATTTTGTGGCGTAATTTAAAAAGTTACACGGCACGACTGCGTCTAGTAGAAGAGTTAATGCGCTTCTTGACATTTTGACAAATTTAAATACCATTTATAGAAAGTCAAACCCAAAACATAACTTAGTCAAAAACAAGTTAAATGGAATATAAACTAAATCAAATATATACAATAAGTAAAAGCGCGAACTTTTACCTACTTTTCAACGTAATCACCGCCAATGTTAAGGCACTTGTGGTAGTGAGGAACTATCTTCTGTATACCCTCTTCGTAAAAGGTACAATCCAAATTTCTAAAAAACTGCTTTACTTCATATTGAAGTTCGTCGTCTTTTTCAAACCTTTTACCCGACAAATGAGTTTTTAACGGCCCAAGCAAATGATGATCAGAAGGAGTCTGGGTGGCTGGACAATAACTTCCCAATTTTGTTTCTGAAGCCAGGCCTTCGTCTGAGCTGAGGTGTGCGGTTGGAACTGACATTTTGCGACTGTCACTGAGCACGTTGTACATAACCTAAAACAATGACAATAACCACCTACGCAGTACATATGTACATCTAAAATGCGTGCAAGTTTTAACCTGATCGTAGGCGGTGTGCCGCGCAAATATACCTTAGTTACCGAACATCCCTCGTATAAGAACACTAAATAAACAGGTTTAAAATCATAAATTGCAGTAATGTTGTCAAATTGTACAAGGTGTGAATTTTATTTATTGTTATATTTATAATTATATTGATTTGGAATGACCCTTAGTACTTGCTAGGTGCAAAATTTGAATTTAATCTACCTTTACACTAAATATTGGCGTCTTGTTAATCACGAGCATGATCAATTAGTAATACTGAGATCACAAAACTTTACTTAATAACATACGATTATTAAAAATCAATGTTACACTGCTTTCAGTAAGCGTTATTTTAAATATTTTATACATGCTTTAGTTTAAAATGTAATTTTTACCCTAATGTATCCCCTGTTGGAAAATCCCAAGTATGAATTTCATAAAAGCGGATGCTGAGTACTTTGGAAGTTATAAGTTAACCATTCAGTAGCAACTTCAAAAACTTTCAACATTCTGATTTGAATTTTATTAGGCGTTAGTAGAAGCAATAAACCTGAAACTTTTGACGAAGACGTCAAGCTATACTTAATATAAATTTTATTTAGGGACAAGGAATTCGAGAAAATTGTTATACGATTGCTAGATATAATAAATTAATACAGCTTTTAAAATTTACTTTATTTAAACTACCACATTCCATAGGAAAATTATGTCGGTTTATATATGATTATAATAATAACAAGTAACATCTTGACAATAACAGTTTTCTTTACCATTAAGAAAATAAAGAATGACTGACTTACTAGACTAAATGGTGATTTGTGACACCTACTGGAATGACGGCATTTCGGCAAATACATATACGTATCTCTGAGGTCGTTAAGGGGCGAGTTAAGTGTAGGGAGTCTTCTCCCTAAAGAAGGGATAGACATCTTTTAGTCATTAAATATTAACAGATTTCTCTAAAACTTTAGGAATAGGTACTTTTTTTCAAGTCATTTCTCGCTTTAACACTATTTTTTGAAAATATCTGAGAAAATGATAATATAATAAAATATGTAACAGTTTACTATTTAAGAAATTTTTTTAAGGGAGTTAGAGTATCTATTTACTGAAACATAACTCTTAATCTGGTATACGGTATAATGAAAAGTAAAGAGATTGTCTAATTTGAAACGTAATGTAACGGGCGTACAACTAAGAAAGACGGCCGGCCATAACTCAGAAACTATTTGAGATTATAATAAATGTGGCTAAGAGAAAATGCTGGAAATTATTTTTAATTTCGTACCATTGCCGCCAATCCCATTTTTTTTGGCAATTTTCGTTAGTAATGTATTTAAAAAAATATATTCCTTGTAAAGTAGTGATCAATATGTAAAACTTTGTTTAATCAATTTTTACGATTGCTGTCAAAATAAAGGGAGGGGGAACCATATAACGTGTTACTGGAGAAAAGGGTTGCTTGAATTTGTCAAGATTGGTCTCGATGTTAAGGGAATACTTGATATTACCAAACAAATCCAAAACCACAACAATTTCTTATCTCCGTCTACCAAGAGAGGGCACAACTTGTTGAAGGAACAAAACGGTTTTTCTAAAAAAAATTCAAATAGTACCAAATGTTCTTTTCACTGCTATTGGAAGGAAAATTAATAAGGAAGTATTAAAAACAATTGATATAGTCAAAAGTGTGGTAATGTAACAGGCAATTTGAGGTATAGACAAATCGTACGCTTAAAACAAATAAGTGGGCTATGCAAACTTTAATTTCTTTCAAAATTTCTGTGGTCCTGAAAAGGCCGGATTAAATAAATAAAACTTTTTATGACGTCCTATGTGCTCAAACTGCCGACCATCAATTTCTATACACAGCTGGATCTTATCTCTTGTGGACTGCACTGCCCATTTAATTTCTGCCACCAGTATTTAACGTATTCCCTTTTGAATTCTATTTAGTAGGTCTGCTCTTGTCGTCTGCCTGGAAATGTTTCCTCAAGATGTCCTCCTAGTTTGAAGGTCAATATCTTCAAGTAAACCGGGTAGTTGGTTTTGAATGAAGCCTAAATAGACTCTACCAGTCAATGATCTTTCGAACACCACTGGTCCAATAATTATTCCACACCGGACATTAATTTCCACCTCCATTGGTGCTGCACCTCGAGTTGCCAATGAGGATTGTCTCTCGACCAGTAATTCATTTTATGCAAATTTACTTTTCCGTCACTAAAAGTGGCTTCGTCTGTCCACAAAATTCGAGATAAAAGTTGAGGGTCCCCTTGTGTCATATTTAATAGCCAGTTGCAAGAGTTCAAAATCTTGAGGCATCAAAACTTGATGAAGGATAATGTGATATAGATGGAGCCTAAAAAGGTATTACGCGTGGGAATGCAGGAACAGTATACGTAGGAATGAAGGAATAAAAAGTATAAATATAAATAATATTAAACATTTCTTATCATGTCTGGAAATCAAATTTAGAAAGTTTACAAATATTTTCAAGAAGCCTACTTACTTGTACTTTTTTTTAAATATTTTGAACGCTTCCAAGCGGTATCTCTAAATTTTGTGCTATTGCCATAATATTTAAATGCGGATTAGTTTTTATATATGGAGTTTCCCTCGGTACAACCTTGAGCTCGTCTATTATAGATAGGACAATGGATGCTATCGGTAGCACGTAAACGTTGTGCTAATCGAACTAAAAACTCGACGCTTGTATCTCCTTCTGTTAGGATATCGCATATCATAATTTCGTGCTGCAACAGTTGCATTTTGCATGCATTTAAAATATGCGGCAAACATATCAAATGCTTCTTCATTGGAAATTGGCATTTTTGCTTATAATACAACTGAAATACACTTAATGTCCCTTTGTCATCTGGCTTACAGATTTGACATAATGGTGAAAAATCGTTCATTTTTCTTTTCGTATCCTATTTATTAATTTTAAGCGTACGATTTGTCTGTACCTCAAATTGCCTGTTATATTACCAGATCTTTGACTATATTTTTGGAGCTATTGACATAATTTTTTTTTAAAATCCTTCCTTATTAATTTTCCTTTCAATAGCAGTGATAAAACATTTGGTGTCATTTGAATTTTTTTAGAAAAGTCGACCGTTTTGTTCCTTCAGAAGTTGCGCCCTCTATTGGTAGACGGAGATAAGAAATTGTTATGGTTTTGGATTTGGTTGGTATACCTAGTATTCCTTTGACATCGAGACCAATCTTGACAAATACAAGCAACCCGCTTCGAAGTTACTCGATTTTTTCCAGTAACACGTTATATGGTTCCCCCTCCCTTTATTTTGACAGCAATCGGTAAAATTCACATTTGATAACTAGTTTACAATGGATATATTTTTTAAATACATTACTAAGGAAAATTGCCCAAAGAATGGGAATTTCAATCAGAAATCAGTGAAACGCCCTCTGGCGGCAATGGTAGGAAATTAAAAATAATTTCCAGCATTTTCTCTTGGCCATATTTATTGTACGATTTTTTATTTCACTACTCAATCTCATATAAACTGCTGGACAATTGAAGCGGACCATTAAAAAAAAGGCGAAAAAATTTTTTTATTAACACGTTTATTGACAGTAATACACTATATTACCCTTAAAATATTATTTTCAGCTATTTTGCAATAATTTATAATTGTAACACCTAAAACTTTGATGAAACACAACTCTAAAACAAACCTTAGAAATAAAGAAGTTGAATTTAATGTTAATTTCGAACCTATGAATTTTTCAGTTTGCAGCAGAAACGAAACTGAAAAGTTCTTTTTACTTAATAACGTGTAGGGTCTCCACGTGCACGACAAATTGCTAAACATCTTCTTGGCATGCTTAATATTAAATTGTTGATGAAGTTCTGTGGTATCTGCTCCCACTCCTCTAATAATGCATTTGCAAGTTCATTTAGTGTATTTGGAGCATTTAGGCGGTTGGATAATTGACGTTGCAACCTGTCCCATAGATGTTCTATGGGATTGCAATCCGCCGAACAGTTTGATGATCTTGAAAGATGTGTTCACCAATGCTGCACGATGGGGACGAGCATTGTCGTCCATGTAAATAAAATCTTGGCCAAAATTTTGCGGAAATGGAATTACAATAGGTAGGATACATCTATTTCTATAAACGGTAGCATTAATTGATTCTCCAATCAGCTCGGTGCGCCCATTTAAAATGATCCCACCCCAAACAGTTATACTACCACCTCCAAAAGCTACCTGAGGAGCAATATATTGTTCGTTGTAGCTCCCGTTTGGTCTACGTCACATAAAATACGTCCGTCAGAATGGTGCACACGAAATCTGGACTCATCGATAAGCATACACCTACTCCAGTGGCGTGCAACATGTTTCTGCCTATTTAACATTGGACAAATAGCGCGTTTTCTATCTCTTAGATTGTGCTCCCTCAACCTCCTTATAACTGTTTTTGACGAAATAATGGTACCTGTTGATGCCCTTAACGCGTTATTAACTTGAGTTGAAGTATGGATTAGATATCTCCGAGCGGTTAATCGTAAATATTGGTTCTCAGCTGGTGTAGTTTTTCTTTAGCGTCCTCCTCCAAGCCGAAAACCAACAATGCCAGTTTTGTTGTACCTTTTCAGTGCCCTGCTTATAACACTATGGGACACACTAAAAAATCTACAAACTTTTCGTTGCGAATCATCGTTTGCAACCATACGTAATGCAGTATTTAAATTGTGTTCTTAATATGTTACTTGGCATTTTAAAAGATGTTTTGTATCATAAGCATAGTAATAGAAACTAAAAACTTAGAGTAAACCAACCTGCACCAAGCTTAAAGTAACCAAAACTAATGGTGCAGCTTTGTACGTTTTATTGAAACAAATAAATATACGTTTCTTTGAGCCTAGCAACGAAAAACATTTGCAAAACGCAATCTGTTTTGAAGGCAGCTACACGAACGTTACCACATAAAAAGCTAAAGTAACTTAAATATACATCAAGTAACAAAAAAAGTTGTTTTTTTTTGTGGTGGTCCACTTCAATTGTCCAGCAGTTTAGTTTCTGATTTACTTCCGGCGGCCTTCTTAGCTGTACAAAGTCTAGATTTGAAAAATCGCAAATTAACAAACAAACGGATCATCAGAATCTAATTAGGTCTGCTCTCGTAAACAATTTAGGAAGATATTAAAGAGGAAATGCGATGTATGAACTGATTAAACGGGTGTGCGTGCGCGCGGAGAGAGGGCAGGTGCGTGTGGGTGCGTCTGTGTGGGTGCGTATGTTTCTGAGTGCGTGCGTTTCGGAGCGCGAGCGAGCGTTTTTGCGTGCGCGTGTGCGCTTGTGTGTGCGAGTGCGTGCGTTTCGTGTTTATGTGGGAGGCGGGGCGGTTGGTTGTGTGTGTGGGTGTGGATGTGGGGGGGGGGTGCGTGCGTGCGCGTGGGTGTGCGCGTGTGTGTGTTGTGTGAGGTGTGTGGGTGGATGAATGCGTGCGTGTAGTTTTTTGTTTTGTGGTTATGGTTGGGAGGGTATGTAGGGAATAGGTGAGTGCATGGCTGCGCGTGCATCAATATGTAGAATTAGATTTTAATAAATACGAACAAAGGGAAATAAATTAATAAATGATCTTAAGCTTGATTTGCTTTCTCCTGGAGCTGATTGCATTTTGGACGAAATTATTAGGCGAAGTTTTTGGGTTTTATCATATATTTTTGAAACAACTGCATGTTTCAGAGATATAACAATACCTAAATATAGACCTTAAACATATCCATTAATTATGTTATGTTCTATGCAATTTTTTGATATGATGCGTATTTTGCAGAAAAATTCCTTAGGTGAAATTTGTTTGTTCAAATTTTTTCAACATCTGAAAAATGACCAACTTTCGAAGAAAATTTGTAAAAAATTTATGAAATGAATTCAGTTTTACAGAAATTTTAATACGAAGCCAAATAAGCCTTAAAAATTGTATAAGATTGAAAATGCCTAAACTGTAGTATCAACATTATTACCGTTTTTTATTTTTTTTTTTCAAATTAGCATCTATATGTCTATTAATGTATATTTGATATAAAGGTCCATCTATCAATAATTACTGTTATTTTTACAATATTGTTTAGTTTCATTATGAACGTGTTACAAAAGGGGTTGCAGAATTATCCTTTATTTCTTTTAATTTCCACACCAAACGTTTTAAGTTGCTCATTGATTGAAGTGTTTCACACCAGATATTGAATAAATTAGTTGACATTCTGTTTTTAGTTAATCTAGTAAATATATTTAAAACTATTATTGGTAGAAAAAGGTTTGTGTAACGTCGATATTTTGTTTTTTTCTTTACGTTATTCAAGTAAATTTCGTGTAGCGGTATTTGTTATTAGATTACTAAAAGTGTATTATTTACCTTTTTTATGTATAACTATGACGTAAACAATTGAAATTGTCTTATTATTAAACATCTATTTAATAACATTATTGAATAATATAAATATTATCATTTATATATTATTAGTTACTTATTCTGAAATAGTATTTGCGTATTAAACCAACAAAGGAAGATGGCCAACAATACTTTTCTTCTCAATTTCGGTAGTGTGGTTCAAATCGTTTGAGTCCTTGGGTAAGCTAGAATTTCATTGCTCGCGATTCGGCACGCGTTCGACACATTCGCGTTTCTCCGTTTAAATTCAATCGAAAGTTGTGGCTCAGAATTTAAGATCTCCATTTTCGTTAAAGGATCGTCTAGGATTAGTACAATAAAATATTTAAAATGCCATACGTTGTAAATGTAATAAGTATTAGTATTATTACGCAAGTCCCACAGCCCTTTAGAACCAACTGGCAAAATTAAAAATCTCTGTCAACACAAATTTATGAGTTGTTTATGTGAGGTGCGTAGTTTGGGTGTAGTGATTTCTAGAGCATACTGCTTGTTTGTGTATTAATTTTAGTGAGAATAAAAATTTTTAAAAGAAAATTAAACGTGTACATTTTAAGAATTATTTAAAAGTTGCATAAATATTTTCTGAGTGGTGAAACATGCTAGGACATTTTCAAGATACCTAATCCTAGTACGTTTATACAAAGCATAAACGAAAATAGAAGCCTTTTTTCACACTTAATTCAAAACATTTTTTGTTTAAATTAATAATAGACATATTGCTAATAATGGTAAAATTGAACTACCCATAGGTAAAGTATTTTTTTGCAAATTAGATGAATGTGAAACAATTTAGATTAATATTAAGTTCGAATAGTTGAACGTTTTTGTAACCAGATATTTTTTTATAAATTATTAATAATAATGGAATGCATTTTTGTACTAGGATTGTCAAATACATGATAACTAGCCATATTAAAATAAATTGGGGAGTTTCTTATAATTTATTAGCTTAATGGGAGACGGACGTAAAAATCACAAAAAACAAAAAAAAATTATTTTTTATTTTTCTCCGGTTAGGTTCGAAGACATCGATATATAACATATATATTTGTTAACGCTAATGAATGAAATAATTGGTTTCAAAAAAAGTGTTGCACGCCTAAATTGGCAAAGAATCCTGTCAAAAAGTTTCATACATGCTTGCTAATACTCATATATATAGTGTGTTGTTTATGTTGGCTAACCTGTATAATTTTTTTTCGTCAGCTGTCTACAGTTTGTTTACTGCTAAAACAATAACATTTACTAAGTAACCTGTTTATCCAGTGCTTTGGTAAAGTTTGTGCAGTTTTCCGAAAATGTGCATTTTTAGTTGTTTTCAAGATTGAAAAACCAAAGAATATTAAAAATTGCCGTTTTCCTGGTAACCAGTACACTACAAACGGTAGGCCTGTTGAACGTTAGTGTGGTGGTAGTGATCCTAGGCTTAGTACATCTGGGAGTGAGGAAACTGACTTGGATGTTGAAAGTGCTGCTAGGCCTAGCCCTAGGTGTACATCCAAGCCAGATTCAGCCTCCAAAAGAAAGATTGGTGGCACTCCTTCGGCAGATGAAGGTTGGAATGATGTTGGCTTTGCTAATGTTATTGTAAATATGGAACTTGTTTCTCAAGCTTTGGCTAGCTTTTGTGTTTGTAAATATTGTAAGAAAGAAAATACTACGTTAAGAAGAGAAGACAACGCTCAAGGCCGCTTAAGAAGAGGAAGAGGTATTTGGAGGAGCAAGAAGAACCACAATATGAAGTAGGAATGTTTTGATTTTGGAATAAAACCAATTTTATGCGCTTATTTGTCTTAATTCCCGAAAGTACGCTATTTTGAAACAAAATCAGTGTTTTCTCAGGAAATTTTTACCACTTATCTAAAATATCATAATTAACAACCCCTACCACTTTGAACCTATGTTGTGAAGCAGTGTTTGTTTTAAAAATTCTTTACTACTTTAAAAATTGAAAAAAAAAACTGCCAAGAAAAAAATCATGTTTTTTTTATTTGAGCAGTTAAATTTTTCAAATTGATAGATGCTGTTAAAAAGACTATTTTTGATTGGTTGTAAAAGTCTCAAGAGTGTACCTTGATTGGTTCCTGAGAAAATACAATATTAGTGAATGCAAAATAACATGGCGGGTATCGGGACGTCCGTCTCCCCTTAAATATTGACATTTGCCACATTAAGTATCTTTTATTGTTTTTACCTTATATATTTTTACTTATTTAAATCCGATGTTTATTCCTGATTGTGATACAATACGTTTTTGATAAATGAATTGTGAAAGCTCTTGGACACCATGTATCTATTGTTTTCAAACTAAAATAGAAGACAGTCATTGCGTATTGTTTGTGAATGTGAATGTATTTATTATTATAATGTAATGTTTATATTGAGATTACTAATAGATAATTCTCAAAATGGCAGCGCTTAAGCTAACTTTCAATTTCCTCATTAAAATAAATTAATTGTGTTTGTTTCTTTTTTGTAACATTGCATTACATAGTATGACAAGTCTCTTAAAGTACAAAAGATCGGTTATGATTAAGTTTTATCTAAGGCCATTATCTGATAGTAAACTAAATGACTAATTTATTATTCAAATTATAGATTATTTCTTGTGAATGAATGATTCAAGGTAGGTTGATATACATAAATTGGTTTTATTTTTTAGGATTATGTTTACACAACACTTAACATAAATAATACTACACATTATCACCCACATGCTATATTGCTAACATTTACTAATCTAATATTGAACACTTTCTCTTTTTGTGAATTTATTAGATGCCGATTTGAAGTTACAGACATAGATTTGTTTGGGTTGATCATGTAAGTTTAAACGTTTTTACAAATTTATTTTTTTTATGTCCTTGGACTGTATCGGTGTCTTTGAGTATTACTCCAAGTGACAGACATCTAACCAACATACAGAAAAAATCCTGCGCCTATTTGATCATTAAAAGAACATATAGCCTGTAGTGTTCCAACGTACCCTATCTTTAAAAAGTGTAATGGGATGTATCTTGACTTTACTGACAATTATGCTATTATTACTCAAATTAATTGCTTGTCTTGCATTGACTTTCCTGGCAATAATTAAAACATTAGAATTTATTTGCAAGTCTGATATTTAATTACTCGCAACCCTCAAATATGATTAAAAGAATTGGCCGTCTAGTGGTAGCTACGCCGTGTTATGTGAATGAGATAGGATTGCATGAGATTAAGTGTTGCATCACGTGGGACAGGTAAACAATGAAACTACTCAAATTAGAATAAACGAGCTTTGCGCAATGATGGTTCAACCCGTTAATTTACTAAGTTGGGACAGAACCATCACGAAAACCCAATTTATTAATAAATAAGTAATTGCATTATTAGCATTTACTATAACGATACCAAAAAAAAAAGGAAATGCAAATGTCTCTACGAACTTTAGAACTATAACGTTACTACCGCACGCCTCAAAAATTATTTTGAATGTGATCAAAACTAGAATAAAATGCCGAATAGAAGAGGGTTTAGACGAAGATCAATTTAGCTTTAGAAAAGAGAGAGGAACAAGAGAGGCAATCTTAGCGCTGAATCAAATACTGGAAAGAAGAATAGAAGTTGGTAGAAAGACATCCCACATTCATAGATCTGGAAAAAGCTTTTGATAGTGTTAAATGGAAATTAATGTTCGATGTATTGAAAAAGAAAGGAATAAATTGGAAGGATAGAAGATTTATCTTGAAACTATATATATATATATATATATATATATATATATATATATATATATATATATATACTAACTTCCATAAAAATTGCAACACCTAGAATTTATTGAACGATTTTATTGAAATTTTCGTCAACGATGTCTTTCATTAGAACAAACAAACGATTAAAATTTGAAAACAAAAGAACAAAAACTAAAAATGTTTTTTTCAATAATGAGTTGCTCCGCCACGATTGCTATTAATCAAGTGATCTATAGTTACCTGTGGTATATCAACCCAATCTTCTTGAATCCGTAGCCGGAGATCGTGTAAGTTATCTGGAGGGTGTGGTAAATTACCCAGTCGCCTACCGACCTCATCTCATACATGTTCAATGGGCGACAAATCAGGCGGCCGAGCAGGCCATGTGAGGACGATAATGTTAGCTTCTTCCAAAAAACGTGTTTTAGCCCTTGCCGTATGAGGGCGCGCATTATCCTGTTGGAAAATGGGATTTTCCAGCCCCTGAAGATATGGAAGCGCAACGTAGCACATTGGCAATCAATTGGAATCACACGTTATGTATGGTATAATACAGTAGCAGATACGTCTATTGATCAAACGCCGCTGATTATATAATCAGCGGCGTTTAAGTTGCCATCAATGAAGACCAAAGGTCATCTGCTACTGTAACATATTATACACCATACCATAACTCGTTGTGTGAGGGCTGTGTTGGGTTCCACAAAAAATGTTGGATTTTTACGTTTTCAACGTATCCGTCTGACCCTCCTACGACCATCGTGGGCCCACAAGCAAAATCGGGGCTCGTCACTAAACACAATTCGATGCCATTCTTCCGCCCAATTCGCTCTTTCGTTGCTCCATTCTAGCCCGCGTAGACAGTGAAGTGGTGTAAGAGGAAGACATAAAAATGGACGATATGAACGCAGCCCATAAGACCATATCCGGCGATAAACAGATGACATGACATTGTGGGTCCTACACCTCTCATCCAATCATTTGAAATCGATCGAGTTGTTGAAAATCTGTCTCTTGTGGCCAAAAGTCTTAAGCGACGTTATTCGCGATCTGTAGTCCTGCGGGGACGTCCAGATCCAGGGCGACGTTGTTGCACCCCTTCCTCGGATCATTTGGACCAACATCTCAATACCGTTGTAACATTTCGGTTTACACGACGAGCAATTTCTCTTAGCGAAAGTCCTGCCTCTCTCAATCCAATAACACGGCCACGTTCAAAATCAGTCAATTGGGAAAAATGTTTATGTTGACGTACTCTTGACATTGTTCCCAAGTTCAGAACGAAATTGTGAACATTGACAGTTAATTATACATTAACTGGTTTATTTCTTCAAATTTATTGTTACTAAGTGCAAAGGAAAAAACAAAAAAAAAACTACTAGCTAGATTTTATTCAAATTTTAATCGTTTGTTTTAATGAAAGACATCGTTGACGAAAATTTCAATAAAATCGTTCAACAAATTCTAGGTGTTCAATTTTATGGAAGCCAATATATATATATATATATATATATATATATATATATATATATATATATATATATATATATATATATATATATATATATATATATATATATATATATCACAAATAACAACCATAAATATAAATGGAAGTAGCATAAAAGCAAAAATCAGAAAACGAGTTAAGCAATGCTGTCCACTGTCGCCGTATCTGTTCTTAGAAGTAATATGCAACGTACTCAACGGAAAACAAAAGGCATAAAAATATATGGTCAAAAAATATATTGCATCCGTTTCTCTGACGATATAGCGGTTTTGGCAGAGTCGGAAAAGAATATGAATTATGTGTTGAATGAACTAAATAATAATTTATTATAACTTATAATAAATTAATCAAGTTGCTTTGGTATGTGTGAATCCTTGCGATATTGCAGGCTCACATTCCACTAATACAAGTAATATCATTATATTTAGAATTAACATCAGTTCTACATACATAAAGACAAAATTTACATCGATTGGGTCTTGAATCTATATAGCGCAGTTGATTAGCGCGGTACTCTAGCAAAGTACAGGTCGTAGGTTCAAATCCTACTCGAAGTAAACTTTGTATTTATGTGAAAATGTAAACTTTCACCATTAACACTCATAATAAAATACTTATCTTTTTGGGATTTTTTAATGGTGTACTTTAAATTATACAATCTAAACGTTTCGATAACACTTACAGTTATCTTCGTCAGTAGTAATGTTTGTTAAAAATTGTTAAAGATGTAGTAAACAATTTTGTCAAATGTGAAAAATTCAAACATAAACATATCTCTTTGTTAGGTTTAACTGGGTTATTTTTTGATGTAATGTTTGGATTTGTGAATGCTTCTATCATTTTAAAATTGAAGTTTTTCACAACTTTACACTTACATCATACCTCGATTAAATTTTGTTAAATGTGTTTTTTGGCTGGCAAATTTCATCGTTAGCTTTCGTCGTAGAGAGTGTTCTGGTTTGTCATCTTTGAGGCAGTTTAACAATATTTAATTTTAATGACCTAGTTATTCTTTACTACAATTTTATAGTTGGCTTATACGTTTCTCAAACTGTTATATTAATAGCAGGCTTATGTTTATGTTTGAATTTTTCACATTTGACAAAATTGTTTACTATCATTAACTAATTTTAACAAACATTACTACTGACGAAGATAACTGTAAGTGTTATCGAAACGTTTAGATTGTATAATTTAAAGTACACCATTAAAAAATCCCAAAAAAGATAAGTATTTTATTTTGTATTTATGTATTTAACAAAATTAATAATAATTTTTAATAACTAAATAATACTCTAAACAAATATAAACTTAAAATAAATATACAAAAAAACAAAAGTAATGTTATCAGATAAAACAAATCAAAACATAATCTCAAACATAGCAATCAATAACCAAAAGGTAGAACTAGTCAAAGGGTTTTGCTACCTAGGAAGGGTAATAACAATTGATAACAATTCGTCCAAAGAGATTAAAAGAAGAAGAGCACTACACAACAAACATTTGAAAAGAAAAAGAACATACTAATTAATAAACATCTGAACATTGAATCACGTAAACAATTCATGAAAGCATTCATATGGAGCGTGCTAACTAACGTATTGATGCGAAACATGGATCATGAGAAAATACGAGATAAACAGAAGCTCCAGAAGCTGGAGAAGAATAACAAAAACAAAATGTACAGACAAGAAATCAAATAAGCAAGTACTCGAGGCAGTCAACGAAATACATGAATATAATTTTAAACAAAAAAAAACAAATTAATTGGTCACCTAATAAGACGTAATCGGCTGTTGAAGACATGGTTTGAAGGCAAGATACAGGAAAAAAACAAGAGGTAGACCAAGAATAAAATTCTTCAAAGATGTCGAGACACTAATGCCATACAATGAGATGAAACGAGTGGCGGAAGTTAGAGAGTTGTGGTTACAACGACAAGGCGAAGCATTTATTTAATAACAAAAAAGTAATTGCACAAGTACATTAATAAATCAAACAATAAAAAACAAACCAAGGGTTCAATATATAACAAAACACCGTTTGATCAGGTTAAAGTGCGTACAGAATTATAAGATTAAGAAACAAACAAATGAAAAGCATAAACACAAACAAACAATAAACGGTGAAATCACACCCATAATTGTGTCATAAATAAATAAGAATAAAAATTGTAATACCAAACATGTGACCCTATACAACCCATCATGCTGGTCTTTAAGTAAATAAGAAAATAATAATTCAGATTACAATACATATAAAACATAACAAACAGTTAAATTAACCAGGTAAAATAAGGTAACTTCAATGCAGTTTAACTGCACTTAGACAAGAATAAAAAAAAATCGGGAATTTACCTATACACAATTGTATAGTGAATAATAAAAGCACAAAATACATACGTACAAGTACAATAAATTACATATAAAGAGAAATTAGTTCGTAGACAAACAATTCTAAATAAACCGACTGAATCAAAGACACTTAAAAATACTCATTAAAAGAAATTCTTGCAAAGGTAAGGTGCAAATAAATGATAACAAAGCGGCCGGTAACATACCCGCAAGTTTGAGAGACTGCGTTAGAAAATACAGCATCCCTTTGTCAGATTACACATTCAGCTATACACAACAATACGAACGGGTTCGTGTAACACTAAGAATGGAATTTGAGGTGTTTTTAACGTCATCGGGACCCGTGTCTGTAAACCCCGGTCTCGTTTATAACGAATTAACGGATGTCTATCGTGCCACGTTTGTCCACGCATTATTTCCTGTACACAAATATTAATAAACAGTCAACAATACCAAATCATACTAACAATGAGGAGGGGCACGGTACACTCCGAAGTGGACTCCTTTTATTTTAACAGATTTCAACTTAATGAGCCTGCATGCGTAATTAAATACATATATACTTCTTGCAAGGCAATGATTGATTTTTAATAGGTTACATAGGTTGTTGAATTGTTTACTGCGAGCTTAATTTACATTAAAATACCTACTTACGTTTAATATAATCCTTTAATTAATCACTTATCCACCAATACGATAACGATTCTTTATAGATATATTGTTTAAACGCCCGCTTATTAAAACCCGAATATTTAGCGATACGTTTATTCACACGAGCACTTGAATTTTGTGAAAAACTTGCATTAAAAACAAAACAGAAAAGCAAAAAAAAACAAATTCCCAGTTTTAATTTTACTAAAAAAAATGTACGTGCTAAAATATTTATAGACAGAACGGTTTACAATCGGGGTTTGTAATTAAACAATCAGATCGATCTGACCTGAATCGAACTCTAACTGGAACTAACTGTTTTTACTCCCCAATCCACCCTCGTTTTTAAAAGTTATAAAAATTATTACGTGGGAATATTTTCATATTTATTACTAAAAGAAGTATTGACTTTTAAAATATGCACTCGTACGTAACAAACCCTACATCTAAGTCTCGAATTTCAAGGTACCAAATAAAGATGTCTTTTCACTTGTGGTATGTTTCGATGTAATTACTAGTTGCGACATTTTTACCACGAAAACGTGTTTTCAAGGATTCATCACGATCTTTCGGTAAATGGAGTTTCTAGAGAACACCTGTTTTTTACCCCAACATGTTTCTTTTTCTTTTCAACCCTTACTCAAATACATGCAATTACATAAAATATCACGAAAACATTATCAAATTACGACTTATTACCAAGATGTTTAAACCCATTAATTATCTTTTCTATCGCGAAATTAGAAACAGGAATACCTATTTTTTTAAAAAGACATTTTTGTGCTTCCGCCCGAAAGACTGACATCTTAATGCTCAACATTGTCCAGAAACTCATTGTTTCTGGCCTTAACGGGTAAAACGTCAAAATGTTTAGTTTGACACTACTGTTTTTCATACATTGAATATTTACTGACAGCTGTCATACATATTAAAGCCGTTTGGCACGTTGATATTCCGTGCAGGCAACATAACTTAAAACTTGATTGCATCGCCAAACATTTTCAAAAATACTTTTAATCAATTAATAACGTCAGTTCACAAAATGTTTTGTGTGGTATACAAAAAATCTTGACTATCACATGTCCAGAAACGATAGTTTTGCGATTCTGGGTTGTTCTTTATATTTAGACAGCGCCTAGTGTATAATATAATAATATAATACCGGGCTATCGCAAAGTTAATAAAATAGACAAAGTTGGTATTTTTTAAATAGAACATCCTGTATTTTTTTTAAATAAATAAATGAACTTTTTTCTGATTTCAAAAATATATAATATTCTTATGTATTTTATAGGAACTAAAAAAAAGCTTACGTGCGGATAAACGAGTATTTATTACTAGAAGTATTATTATAAGGTTTACATAGAAATATAACACTTATATTTCCGGACCGTGATTACTCAACTGCCCAGCGAGCGAGAGCAATGCCGTGTTGCCAAGCCAACAAGGACTAGTTACACAACATTTCCCTCCTTACATATAGTAACGAATTACAAATCCATACGCTGATGTGCGTAACGTATACATGTACTACGTCTTAGTTGCATACACTTTGGACTAACATTTTCTGAATTTGTTGAATCCTTTTGATTACGTGGTACCTCGTTTTGATTATCTAATACATTCTCAGAACTTTCATACTGTATCCCATCCGAACTGAACTATTTCCAGTAATTTTAACAGGCCAGGAATTAATGAATCAACAATTTCAGAAGTTAAGTTTTATTTAAATCCTGGACTTACTAACAAGTTGTTCTCTGCCTATGGTGTATTTGGTTCTTCCAACTTTGTATTATCTCTTTGTATTTCTAATACTATTAACATATTTGTATAACACTTTATCATTGACTTGAACCAAGTACGTCTCTGGGCGTGCACATTTTACTAGACTACCCTCCTGCCACTTATCTGTTATATACGGACCTAGTCTTCCTAATACGTTTTCCCCTACAGACAAAAGAAAACCCACTTTTCTTGTATTCAAAGATTTGTTATAATTGACTTTAGTAGTCCATTTTTGGTTTAATTAGGTCAAGTAATGTCGTTGGCTTAATTTTAAAAATATACTCATTTGGGCTAATGCCTGTACTTGCACAAGGCGTATTTCTATATATAAAAAGAAAATTAACTAGTTGCTCATCTATTGTTAGGGTTGAATTTTCTGCAAGATATTTTAGACTAAGAGATGGTGACATTTTTTAGTTTCCGGTTTTACTCAACATGCCTTTTAGAGGATTGATAAAGTAGCCCTAGATGAAAAGAATAATACTGTTCTTAACGTATGCACGCATGTTCTTCATAATGAAAATTGAGTTTTCATTTGTGAAAAACTTTCGTGTTTTTCCGTGATAGTATACTGCATGCCCTTCTAAAGAACGATAGTTAAATCAATTTTAAAGTCTAGGGATCAAGGACGTGCAATTCGCAGCGGTACAAAGGGCTCTACAGGTCACGTGAAGTTGTAACAAAAAAAAAATAAATTTCTGTGTTTTTGTACTGCATGCCAATGAGAAGAAGAGAAGTTTAGGTTATTAAGTTTCTCTAAAAAATTTGGCATGCGGTTTTACTTTGTCCGTGGGTAGTTCACCGCCGTTTTTTTTTGAAGAATTACGTGATTTTATACAACTTCAAATAAACGCAAATGTGGATTTTGCTTTGTAAAAAAGTTGCAAAAAATAATCTGAAAATTTCCGTGGCTTTACACTGCACCGCGATTGACATATTATTGAAGAATGTTATTTTGAGCGCAATTGAAAAATGGCATGCATGCTGCTCGAGCTTAACATAGGAGAAAATCAGAAGAAAATTGCAAAAAAATCGCAAGACTTTCGTGACGTTATATTGCATACGGATTGACTTATTATTGAAGAATGTTAGTTTAAGTGCAAATGAAGAACGGCATGCATGCTGCTCGATCTCAAAATAAGAGAAAATCAGAAGGAAATAGCCAAAAAAATCCGAAAACGTTTGTAATTTTATACAGCATGCCATTTGAGATTCTATTAAAGAGCGTTGTCGTTAGCATTAATGGAGAATAGCATGCATGCAAGCCCAACATAGAAGAAACTTTAAAAAAAATTGCAACAAATATGGAGTAACTGTCGTAATTTTATACAGCATGCCGTTTTTCATGTTATTAAAGAATTGGTTGTTGAAGTATAAACAAAGAATCGCACGCATGCTCCTTGGCCTCAACATGAGAGAAAATTAGGAGAACATTACAAAAAAGGCCGGAAAAGTGTACGTTTATACTACATGCTGTTTAGCATCTCATTAAAGAATGTTATCTTTGTGCAGGAACTTAGAAGCCAAAACTTCAATAGATTATTGAAAAAAAATAGTAATTTCAGCCTAAAATTTTTATTAGAAAAGTAAACAAACTCTAAGACTATTTCTTAATTATCATCAATATTATAATCATCATTATCATCATTGCCATTATCTTCATCAGTATTATCATAACTATTATCTTCATCATCACTATTATGTTCATCATTATTATCATCGTCATTCTCTTCATCGGCCCTCAAAACGGATAACTCAGATGTTTCGTCATTATTGCCATTGTCCGATTGGGAATCCTAATCGTCATCACATTCGTCTTCGTCATGATTGCCTTAGTCGGAGTAGTTTCTGGTTTCTTCTTCCTCTTCCAATTCATCTAGAGTTTCAGATGTATCTGAAAAATTGAACAAAACATATTCGTTAGTACAAACCTCAAATCATAGAGATAAAAATGAGCACCTTCAATAATTTCCTCGATATTTTGTGGAATGACATCTCCTTCAAACCACCGGAAGGTATAGACATTATCTTCTAGTTCCCAGTCAAATTCTTCAACATTCAGTTGTCTGTTAGGCCATGGAGAGAACGCATTCTTCCACATATGCCCGATATATGCTGCTTAGAGAATTTGTTGTTGAAGTTCTCGCTTACAAGGTGGCAGTAAGGAAGCATCAAACTCCATTAATTTTTGCTTGATTTGGTCTGTAGCCTCAATTTTGTGTCCGTAACTCAGCGAAAAAATAGTGAAATGGGCGTCGTCTACATCTGAGCAACTTCTCAAGCCATTTTTCGCATTTGCATACAAAAGGCAAACATATTCCTCCAATTGTCCTATCTATCGCTTGCGTTAAATTTGGATCTTGTATTGCAGCAAAAGCGTGTTGTGTGACTTCGCTGCTACAATACAGCTCCCAAGGCTTTTTTTTTCCTTTGCGAAAAAACGCTAGATTGAAGTAACAACCGGTCAATGCGTGAAATGCCGGAAGGCCTGAGCATTTAGTGTCTCCCAGTGCACTCTGTATTTTATTTACATTAATGTATCGACGACTATTGCCAGTTCCAAATAAAATCCATACTCTTAACTGATTCTGATGTATGGGTCATATTCCCAAGAACAATAACAATGACATCAGTATCAGAGCACTTTATCACAACTTCTTTATTTCTTTCAATCTGACACAAAAAGAAAGCAATTTTCGTGTCAGCCTCTTCTTGGCCTTCACACTTCAAGTTGGACATCACTTCGCAAATCACTGATCTTGCATCATTAACTTTGTATCTTTGGCATTTCTCATAAGAAACATACAGAGTTTTATCTTTGAGGATATCTTTTACTGCGTCTTCAGAAGTCCAATAATCTATTAGAAAAGACTTTTTGAAATTTATGTTTTTCAATTCCGCTCCAAAATCCGCCGGTCGTTTTTGGTCTGGACCTAAAAAACGATCTTTTGAAACTTGCATATGTAATTCAAATATTTAAAATCAAAAATTTTGCAAATCACATTCTGTTAGTATATACCAGGTGCCGGTAACGTTATTTTTTTTCGTAAGATTAATGAGACAAAGTTTTTGTAGCTTAAGAACCGTTCATTGAGTCTCAGTGGATTTCAGATTACAATTTAGAAGAAAATAGTATTTTTGCTCGTTTTGGAAAAAAAACCATTGAAAATTAAAAACCAACGTGTATTCTGACTCATGACCGCTACTATTTTCGATTAAAAAAAAAGCTCAAGAAATTTCAAAGTAAAACTGCTTTTGAGAAAATTTCTATTGCTTCTAGATAACGTCAAATCAAATTTGTAAGAATTGAGTGAAAAATCGATGGTGGCAGTCCCCTCAACTACAATTTTATCTCAAAAAAACGCTTCTATATAACAATCATTGATAATTTGCTTGTTTCATTCCTAAAAATATGTTTACATACCTTTAAACTCATATTGTGCAACGTAGTTTTCTCTCAATGTACCTTATCTTTTATGGATGGAGTGAAGTACTCATCAAAAATCAGATAAATTTCTTTTGCATTGGCCATAGTAATATTCTCCAACATTCTTATAGCGGCGGCACCCAATGTAACAGGAACTTGTTTTAATTGATGAAGTAAAAAAATCTCGTCAATAATAACAACGTTGGTATTTATAGGCTCACCGTGTTCTTCTGCACTGTCCGTTTTTTTAATAGAGTTTTCCAACAGTTTTGTCAAAAGCGATTTATCAGATTTATTTATAGTTCCATCTATATGGCACAGTGATAAAGGTACTGGTTTCAACGGGTAAGACAAAACCTGAAAGTGTAAAACATAAATAAATAATAACGTTGCCCAAAAATTCTAATTACCTTTTCCATATTAATTTTCTATCCCGAACCCCAAGCAATTCCAAGCAATCTTCCAAACAAATCTCGCTGCATTTTCACTTCATCCACTTTTCCATTCCTCTTGATTTTTTTCTTTTTCACAATGCTTCCAAAATTGAGGATTTTTTTATCTATTTGTTGAAATTTTGCACATCGTCTTTACAGTCTTCAAGCATTAACTTTTTCATATTCTCACAAGTAACCTAGGTAGAATAAGAAATGTTAAATGTGAAAGAATATAAATTGACCAAACAATATTATAAACAAACTACCTGAGCATTCAAAAGAAACGAGGATACGTTGTCGGGTAGTGCTTGCCCTGTTGACACATTCAAAAGTGCGTCTTATCTGACTTCCGAAGATAGCGGGTTCACCCTTTGGAGAAGAGTAGAAGTAAAAATGTTTATATGATTTGCACTTCTTTTGATTCGATGATGCAGCAAGTCGTTAGTTTATATCTTGGGCGACATTAAGACCACACTCGTCCATAACTTTCGAAATTAGAGCAGACCTCAAGCCGTGGTTTATAGCCCATCGTTGACAAGCGGCTATTGAATTTGTGATATGGTTTATGCCAGTAAGTCTTCTCCCTGCATATTCATTGATGGTTTGTTCTAATGTTAAGTCGATATGAATGCGAGAAAATAGCTTAGAAATTCGTTTGCATCCAAAACTTCCTTTTTTGAATTCTTCTTTTAATCCAGGATGTGTATTATCGACATTTAAAAGTGTGTGTAGATACCATACTAGCCATCGGGCGTAATTTATGTGATTCAATGCGAAAAATATATTTGTCGCTTTATCGATGGCGTAACAATGCAAATTAAAATCTGATGTACGAATACTTCGGTCCCATTTAGGGTTTCTTGTTGAAACTCATTAAATGTATTCAAAATGTTTTGCACTTCAATGTCGTCAACGACATCTTCAATTGTACATTCATTACGCTGCAAATTTTGGAATAAGTTCTTCGTAGCAGGACTGATTTCGATATTCTTGGATTCTAAGAAATGTTGAAGTTGCAATTTTTGTAAGGAGAGATAAATCAAGACGTGCAACCGTTTGCACCGACAAAAATCCTGACACAGAACCACTTCTAAGTAGATCACTTTCGACCAGTACTGTGTCTAACCCACATGAGTGGAAGAATGTACCTGTTGCAATAGCTAAAGTAGTTATTAATCGACAAGACAACTTATTTTTAACATACTTATTGCTTTGAAATACGACATTTGTATGTGGAAGCCTCCGATGTGTATGAATAATCTGTTGAATTCGTATAGCTCTGTATTTTGCAGTTGTAAAGCTATTCTAGCTATTCCTAGATCGTAGGTTACTTGCGGATACTTCTCACCACATTCATCTGCAATCCGAATAGCTCTTCGCATAGTTTCTAATACGACAGAATGGTCTGTTGGATGGTTCGTTAATTGGAGTCAAATAAACGACTTACTGCGTTACTTGCATATCACAAACTTATTCTTGCGTTGAATCCAACCCACATAGGAGTAGTAACACCAAAAGCATGTGACATCATCCATATCAAGTCTAGATTTGTTGAACATTTAAGATTTTCTGCAACAATGTTTCTTAATGGAGAGTCAGGGTAGCGCACAGTAGCTTGTATCCTAGGTTTTTTAGAATATAGCTGCAGTTCTGGAGGATTTGCTTCAAATGCACGTCTTCTTTTTTTTGACCCAGAAGTGAGTTGAGATTGTAATGTTGCGGTTTCGTTGTTGTCCGTAGGTCTTTCTGCGATATTTTGCACAACAATGCCAATAGTGCCATTAAGCGTGGTTTTTAACTGTGACACTATCGATATATCTGTCAAAATTGTCGAAATCACATGATGTACGAAGACCTGGTTCAGTAACGATACGAGAGGTACAGATTTGCGTTGATTCTACATACGAGTATGTAGCTTCTCAAGAACGTTATAACAGCATATATGCCCATACCGATGCAAAATGCTCACTATCTTTCTGCTATTAGTAACACTTTTGATAGTACTCCCAATAATTATATGTTTTGACGTTAACATTTTACCATTGGATACGCCTTGCAATTAAGACGCTGGAAAACGATTTTACCAGTCGCACAGTTCTAGGATCTTTACGTCGCCGAAGATTGAACGCTGCTAGCAATGTTGTCAAAAAGTATGATAATTGTTTTGGAATCTCACATCTTGGATTTTTATACTATTAGGGCCTAATTTAGTTGTTTTAGTCTCAAGAATTGCACGTCTTAAAATTAATGCCGCTTTTTGTAATATATCGTTGTCTTCTAAAGTCTCCATATTGATCGTAACTCCACCAGAAGGAAGAACAATCTTAGTTTTCCGATGACGTTTTATTTTAATTTTTCTTCCAAATTTTTTCACCAATCTTCCAGGTAGATGCTTCGTATACAATAACTCAAACTGATCTCGGCCGGTTAGCCTGTATTGATCCAAAAGAGATTCTTTAAATAATCGACAGATGAAATTTAACGTACAGACATTTTTCTTTTTTATTACAAATTTATCAACAAAATTAAAAACCGTTGCAAAAGCAGCCTTGTAACATTGCCTTGTTTCATACCAAATCCCTTCAGGCTTGAATCCCTTTTTTATTCCCGTATTATTGTAATTTAGACGACAAGATCTGTGGTACGAAACCTTATGTCCTTTATTCAAGTATTCTTGCATACTCGTAACTCGTTCATAATCTTCCCACTGTATTGCCTCACACATAAGTTTATCCCATTTCAAAAACTGTCCACTTTTACTGACCGTTTCACTGCGACATCGAACTCTCTTACGGCCGGATTTGTTGCAAAACACGCACGACAATTTCGTTAGCGCTGTCTCATTTGGTCCAAATTCTTGCAATTCATCAATATAAGCGTAATTCTCATCTAGAATATCATTTTCAATATTTGGCACGTCGGCGTCAGACCCAACGCTGGCAGTGGACACCATCTTGTTATCGTTATCGTTCAGAAGATTGACGCTTAACATTTCGCCACCAAATGTCTCGGAGCTGCAACACAATATCATGTAAGAATACTGAAAGAACCTAAGTACATCCGAAACTAGATACTAGTCAAATATTTATTTTTTTGTAACTGCCAGGACTATGATCTAGGCGCGCAGATATCAAAAGTTCATGAAAAACCCGATCAGATCATTGCCAAACAAAGATTGATAAGATTTACAAAGAATATTAGGAAGGTTTTCGTTAAAAGTCGTTTTGTGGAGGAAAAATAACAACGTAGAAAGTTGTAGTTTTTCTGTAACGTTTGATCATGTCAATCTTTTACCTGTTTTCTTCTCTGTAGCACACATACATACGTACAGGATAGAAAAAGAAGGAAAACTTGATCATTTTTTGGAGAAAAAAAATTGAAAAGAGATAAACAAAATTCGACTTATAAAATAGTTGCTACTTGTTCTAGCATCCAAAGAAAAAATAAGGAAATCTGATAGTGCCAACTAGCAGGCTACCTGTATTTGAGTGGGCACCTCAAAAACTTGTGAAAATTTTGGATTATCTTAAAACAAAGTCTGAGATCGAAATTAAAAAATTATAATAAAACGACATAACTCACATTCTACCTACTGCAGATTTATTCGAGATATCCGTCCTAAAACGCGCCTTTAAAGCATTAAAATTGTTCCTGCACTTCGAATGGTATCCAATAGCATCGTCTAATTTTTCAGGAACTTCAATATCGCAATACTTCAAATTATGTTATCGAGGCAACTTTTCAAGGTAGTGAACGGGAGAACAGGTAATTGTAGATTACACTTTATAAAATACTTTTTCTCCACGATGTTGCTATGGTTTTCAGATTTATCTCCTTCGTTTAGAGACATTTTGTCGCCTAAAAAATAAGCAGTAGGTTGGAAAATGTCGAAAACATCTTGTAGGTACATCTAAAATCTCATACTTACCAAAATTATTTTAAACTCGATTGAATTATTGATTTTTCACAACACTAGTCTAAATAATTTTTTTTTTTGTAAACTCTTCTCAACTTTTTACAACTCAAAAATAACAAAAACAAAAACATTCAAAATGTAATTCGGTTTTAAGAAGTGTTGAGGTTATGGACTCAAATAACTCAACAGAGTAGACCAGTGTTGTCAGATTGATAATTTTTATTTCACAAATTCACAAAAATTGAATTCAATATTTTATACATTAAATCCAAACAATTTATTATTTGATATTTGTTTTATTATATTAATGTCCAATAAAAACAGAAGTATTAATTTGGAATAGTAAAAAAGAAAATGTACCTTGTTTTCTTAATTCAGAAAAGAAACTAAAAGATTGTAAAGTTGATATGGCAACCTTCCTTGTTTTTATTTTCTACTCGAGGTTGTCTGTCTGAACTACCATAGTAGGTAAAATAAGAGAATTTTAAATATAAGCGGCAGCTGAAATGCAATTCTTTTGAACATTTTTTTACATCTTCTGCTTAAGGAAAATGCATGAAATTTTTTATTTGAACCTAAAACAACATTCTTTAATTCACTGCCAAACGGCATGCAGTATAAAATTTTTCATTTTTCCTTGTATCTTTTCCGATGCATGCCTATATTTTGGGACAAACTAACCTGCATGCCATTTTTTTAAGCATTTGACCACATGAAGTATCTGTAAGTGAAATGGCATGCAGCTTAAAATCACGGCAATTCTTCAGAATATTTTTCAAAAGCTTTGGCTGTTAACTACCCACGGACCAAGTAAAACCGCATGCCAAATGTTTTAGATAAACTTAATAACCTAAATCCCGCTAAATTAGCGCGTTACCCTAGCAAAGTACAGGTCTTAGGTTCAAATCCTACTCAAGGTAAACTTTTTATTTATGTATTTAATAAAATTAATAATAATTTTTAATTACATATTTACCTTTGAACTTATTCGTTCTTAACAAAAACTTATAATAATTTAATATCTTAATTAATTTTAGGTTACCGAAAAATTTAATTGAGTTCTATTCTTTTAAAAATCCCAAGCCAACAACTTCATCTAGACAAATGGTTAATCTAGGCGTGTCTCGAAGCAAAGCCCTTCGAATTTTAAAGAAACACAAATACCATTGCTATAGATTTCGGAAAGAACATTTTTTGACTATAGACGACAGAAGGCGACTTACTGAGTTTTGTAACTGGTATGTAAGTCAGTGCCAAAATATACCTAATTTTTCAAACTCTATTGCATGGTCAGACGAGGTGCATGTCAGTAGTGGTGGTATTTTCAATAATCACAATTTACCTTACTGGGCAGGTACTAACGCTCATGTCAGTGTTGTCCGCAGGAGGCAAGGGAGATTTGGAATAAATGGGCTGCATTAAAAACGGACGTTTTTATTATCACATGTATGAAGGAATATTAAACTCAATGAAATATCTCGATATTATACGAATTAATTTAAAGGGATTTCTAGAGAGTCTTCCTTTAGCACACTATTGCATTGTCATATTTCAGCAAGACCGAGCTCCCGCACATGTTTTCCGTGTAGTTAGTGACTACTTACATTTACGTTTTCCTAATAGCTGGATGCAAACGACAGCACCAATTTTGTGGCCTGCTCGTTCACCCGATCTTTCGCGTCTAGATTTCTTTTTATGGGTTTTTTTTTAAAACATTATATACAAAAGAACTAATAATACTGTGAATGAGTTAAAAGAAAGTGTTCGTGTGGCTTTTACACAATTATCCATTATCTATTGATTTGCTGTTGGCTTTTCATAATTTCTGATGATGTTATATTGTTTATTTTCATTGCATTTCAATTTGTATTTGAGGTTTTTTGATAGTTTTATATTCAATCTTTAGATTTTATAATTTGTTACCATTCCACAAGGACAACATTACAATTAAACTTATTTGAATTACATAATGTCTCTAAAATATTTTACTGGAAGTGAAATTTCTTTTTTGAGTAGAATATCTTCTTTCAATTTCATATCTGGTTTTCTCAGCCAACTGTTATCCTTAATGAATATACCAATTAAGAAAAACTTAACAAAATCAATTAATTATTAAAATTGCATAGACGTGTTATATATTTTTAAAAAGCACAAAAAAAATTGTCATAGCCAACTATGGCTTCCATATAAAAAAAATACAACTTTATGTCATATATTTTTAATGAAGGAGGTAGTACAAATGTGAATGCACTAACGGATTCTACTTAAAAAAATGCCTTAAGAATGTTTTTAGAGTTTGTCAATACATTTAGAAGTTTTTCAAAATCGCCATCTTTTCAATTTTGGCTAATTGCGCAATAACGGACTATTGGATCTTACACCAAAATCGAGCACAAGGACCACATATTACTTTTTGTCTATCTGTAATAGAAAGGGTACTTCCCATAAGAAAACATCGAAAATGAACCACCCGTTTACATAGCTGGGAGATATCAGACATTGTTTGAGCAGCAGTAATTAAAAACTTAACGGGAATATGTTGGGTTATTAGAATGTACTCTTAATTTTTCTAATATGGTTAAAAATGTAAGGTGTATTACAGTTACATGAGATAGTTTTGATTCTGATTGGTTAAAACTACACCTGCTTTGTGATGCATATTACACATTTCACTAATAAATAATCTTAAATCTGCCCTCAATTTTACTTTCTTTTATGAATGTTTTTAACGAATAAAACATTAAAAAAATTTAATTTATCTTTATTTCTCTTTTTTCTTCTAATCACTCTAGATTGTCAACTATTGATTTTAACGATTATATCTGTGTTTCTAAATTATTGAGTCAATTTGTGTGAATTGTTTTTATATTTTTAATATCAAATGCACATGTCCGCACTTACATATTACCAATACATTAACAAATATTTTTCAAATATTCATTACCTATTGACTTCAACTTTCAAACACTTTTTTTTTACATTTCTTAACGTTTTGTGGCCTAAACAATACGAAAAACACATTTTTAGAAAAGAAAATCTCGTGTCTGATTGTTTGTCTGTGTGTGAGTATGCGCGATATATTTTGAAACATTAACGCTATCGATAAAAAACAAGTTTTTAGAAAAAAATAATTGGTGTCTGTGTTTGTGTGTGTGTGCAGGATATCTTTTGAACCATTAAAGGTATCGATATGAAATTAGATACAAAAATTCTTTGCCATAAAATATAGGTCAAGTTCGTTAATGAGCAAAATCCAACCAATGGCGGGGTATTTTTAAGGGATCAGAAAACTAAAATAATTCATTGCTTCAAATTTTAAAAAAGTTACATAATTAACAAAAACAAACTAGTACTTTTTTATATAATTTCAAAATAAAAACAATATACAGGTTGAGTTTTTTTTCATTTTAAGCATTGGCGTATCTGAAACTACAAGAGATAGAGATTCGGTTAAATGGGGAAAGAGTTGCAGTTTTATGAACCTAAATTATTTAATTCTAAATAACTTGTTATTCCAAAGTTTAAATATAAACTTTTGTTTGTTGCCTTTATCAGATGCGCGTTTTTTTAAGTTTTGTAACGATATCACACATGATGTATTTATTTTTAAAAATAACAAAGTTATAACGATTTTATAATTGATTTACAGTTGGCCATGGAAAAAATGAATTAATTATTATGGTTTTTGGTAGTTTTACACCCTTGCCATAATAAATACAGTTTTTTTCATTTCAAACTTTCATGAGTGAAAACAAGTTTAATGATATTTCTTTTAAATGTTGTAGAATCGTTATTATTAGGAACACAACGAAAGGACACGAATAAAAATGTTTGACATTTTAATGCGTAACATGTACATACTAATTTCGTGCTCGCTTGAGTTAGAACAAACTTAGATTTTTTTACGTAGCAGTAATATTTGGCTTTGACATTTTTAAAAAGACCAAATTTTTCTCTTTATAACAATATAATGTTTGCTACGTTTACTTTGACGAATAAACGCGATACAAGTATTTTCGTGTTATTGCGAGTGCCATGAAGAAAATAAACAAAGTACTGGTGCTCATTGTTTTAGTTGAAATTTGGCAATTTTGTAACTTCGTAAATTAAATTAATGATGTTTTCTAATCGGGACAAACTTAATATGTTGGAATGTTTTATAGTGTGTAATAAAAATAGTGTTCTTGCTGCCGAACGGTACCAACAATTGTATGAAAATCGGCGTCAACCATCGGCGTCAACCATCTCTACCGACATTCAACAATTTATGCAGAAATCTGAGGCAGTTCGGTTCCTTTTCGAAACCAAAGAGGAGATTAACGAGGATATCCAAATAAATGTCTTGGCCTACGTTAATCAGAATCCTTCTACTTCGACCCGACAAATTTCAGCTTAAGTTGGTGTGTTGCAAACCACAGTCATGAGAGTTTTGAAGAAACACAAATTTCACGCATATCACCTATCAGTAGGACAGACACAGCATCTAGGAGACCAAGCTGCAAGAATTGCGTTTAGTAACGTATATTAATATGATTCAACAGAATCCAGTGTTTCAAAATCAAATTATGTGGACTGATGAAACCAAATTTACTAACTGCGGTATGTTCAATAGGCGCAAAGAGCACTTGTGGATGCAGGAAAATCCTAGGATACTTCGTGAAAGACGGCCTCAAAGAAAATTAGGATTGAATGTTTGGTGCGGAATTATGGGATCACGAATTCTTGGATCTTTCATTTACGACGAAAATTTAACAAGCCAACGTTATCTTGAATTTCTACAAAATGCATTTCAAGATATGTTGGATATCTTAGTTTTATAAACAAGACGTAATTTACCCTGGTTTCAATATGCTGGTGCTCCGCCGCACTACCAACTGCGAGTGAGATAGTACCTAAACCAACTGTTTCCAAAATCTTGGATAGGTAGGAACGGGCCGGTCCCTTGTGCACCAAGATCGCCAGATCTTTCACTTTTAGAGACTTTTAGAGATGCCGATGCTTAAAATGAAAAAAAACTCTTTCTGTATAATAACCAGTGACGTGTCGGTTTTACGGTACAAAACTGTGCATTTTTTTATTTATCAACCGATTTTTTTTAAGGTTGGGTATTGGGGGTTTTGGAAATCGCTAAGTATTCATTTGTCAAAATTAAAAATTCAAAATGGCGGACCAAAAATCAGATTATTGTGTTTAAAATTCGATATGACTATAATTCAGGCAATGTGGGCTAATGATTTTGCAACTTTGTTAATTTGTAAAACATTATCTAAATAACAAAAATTTTAAACTGCCAGAGGCGCACCGTTTTTTTGAAAGTCGGATATTGGCAGTTTTTGTTGGCTTTGAAGTTATTTATTTATTATATATATATATATATATATATATATATATACACACACATATATATATATATATATATATATGAGAAAGCATTATGGCAGATAATTTGGCAGCGGTTTTTTTTTTTTTTGTTTACTATTTATTGTTAACGTTCACGTTCACCACCCTGCGATTTTCTAAGCAATGCAAAATTTTCTTAATTCGGGATGACTTAGTATTTGTTAGGAGTAATTGTTACTATCATCATTACTAATCTTCGTGTCAGTGTAAATATTGTTAAAGCTTCAACCTATTATTCTAGGTGATAAAGTTTCGGCTGTTATAATGACAGTGTTCTAACTCTTAACACTGAAAAGTTTAATGTTAACGTTAAATCGGCTAGGAAAATATACCGTGGAAGCTTCTATTTAAAGTATACCTGTATTCCATCAGCTGACCTTTTATACAAAAACCTTTTTGTTAATTGCCAAAGATGCTGATTTTAGATCACAGCCATGTTTTATTTAAGTTTGACTGTTGTCATTCCATTTTCCATTTTTGTTGAATTAGGTCCATTAATACATAACGTATAAAATGGCTAGGCTTGATATCGACTCTCTTGATGAAAATCAATAGTATTTGTTTTGAGGTGGATCTTTATTATATGTCAAGTTATGTATTGATCTTCCTAAAATAAATTCCTGGTGATCGTTTTAATTAGGACCAATTTATTTTTAATATCACACAATATTTTGACCATTTGTGCAATTGACTCTCGAATCAAGGGAAATTGAAAAAATCACTAGAACAAGCTCTCGAAAATTTTTCTTTACCTTGATTGGCGATTAAATTGCCATGACAAAAATGTTTCGTGCTAAAACGCGTTTATCCGTATAAAAAATCACCACTTATGTATTTACTTCCTAAAAAAAGTATTAATAAAAATAAAGAGAACAGTTTGTGGTAACATCACTAGCCTTTTCATACGTGGGAAATCAAAAATGCTTAATACTGTATATTGATGTGTAAGATTTGACGTAAATCTAACTATAGATGGCGCCTAACATTTTTGTAGTTGTAGTTGTTCTTTTCTGATTTCGTTTCTAATCTGGGATGCGCAAACGGTCGATTGCGAGAACATTTGAAGTTGATTGCGAAAGAATACAACATAATCCTGGCGAAAATTCTATATCTTTGTATAAAAGGTGGTTATAAACAAGAATGCGTGACGAGAAAACATTTTCTTTGTGAGGCGATTTTCGAAAGACGCTATGAAGAACCTATAATAGTCGGTACAACATTGAAAACATTCAGCCGATAAATCGTAGTGGGCGTATGCTTAAAGGGTATAGGGTATGAATGAGCCAAGTAGGTCTGGGAGAACTTAGTTTTTGTCTTGGATAACTCACCCACCCATCGAGGACGAATAGTATGAGAATGGTTTCGGCAGCACCCTGAAATTCATGTGTTAGAGTGGCCAGCCAAGTCACCAGATCTTTTTTGTTTTTGTTTAGTTAATTTATTTTTGTTGCCTAATTAGATATTAACTGTTTCGTAATCTGCTCGCTTCATTAAACAAAAATTGTTATAATTAAATGTGTCCATATTTGTTGACTGAATGAATACTCAAAATGGGGTGGAACAATCAAATGTATGAATTAAATACACAAAACCTTCCCCATGGAATGCTTTATTGTCATTAAATCTAATTTCATTTATTTCTATTAGTGGCTTAATTTTTGCTATGGTTTTCCATTGCTTTATTGTTATGTAAGTTACTTTAGCTGTAAATTTTATGTTCTAGTTTAGATGCAATTTTAGTAGCCTGATGATGACAATATAATTGTCGAGACATGTCGCTTTAAGATGATCTGTTACATTTATGTTTAAACACAATAAAGAATTCCACGGTGAAGGTTGTATTCATTTAATTCACACATTTGAAAAATTGTAATGTTGATAAAAACTGTTATAGTGACGTTCATTTAATTGTAGTTTAAATATATTTTCTTGAATTATGTTTGTTTACCATTTTTTTGAGGAGATTTAATTTTCTCAAGTGGCTTGCTCGGAAAGGGCAAATACCTAATGTTTCGAGTTTTATAATAAAAAGAAATATTTGTCGGTATTAATAAAACAAATATTTCACAATACATGAACCACAGCTTATCTTTTACCAAGAAATAAGAATGGAGCAGACTATCTGGTTATCAAATTTTTTTATTTTACTAATGAACAGCCTATACAAAGTATTTTTTATTCAAGGCTAACAATGTAAAAAAATTTTTGCACCTTTTTGTAGATTGATTAATTTGAGTTATTCGATATAGACTTAGTTTTGACGAATATTTCTACATAAAAAAAAGTACTTCCTTTAATTCAACTAACCGAGCTAGTAGCGTAGTGGAGACAGACCTGCTTAGCATTCGGGAGGTAATGGGTTCAATTCCTGTTACCGTCTACCTTGTATGAGGTTTTTCATGAGGTTTTCCTCATACACATGTAGCACATGTGCGGCTACTTAGGCGAATGCTGGAGTAGTATTTTCCCCCTCAGAACCTTAACTCTGTTCCTTCCGATCTTATCCTGACCACGCCCATCCTTAATCCCACCATGCATATATACGTAATGTATGTATGTATGGTGGGAATCTATGAACGTGGCTGAAGGAGGTCGGAAAGCTCGAGCAGCCCGCCCTGCCCCTTGGGGAGGGAATGAAATAAGTACCCTTTTTCTTTTCCTTAATTCAACTATTGTTTGAAATGGACTATCTATTCACCCACATTAATGTTATGCTATGTGTTTTCAATCTTAAAGTGGATTGTTTGTATTACTGTCTTCAATAGCGCAGCGTAATAGTATCTACCAAGATGCGCTTACAAATGAATTGACCTTGTGGTTAATGGACATGCTTGGAATATCCTGCAGTCTAGAAACAAATTGATCACTTTATAGCATAGGTACGAATAGGATGCGTAAGTAACGCATCTCCTTCTTTCAGAAAACGAGGGTGAACGAAGTGACTATATGAGCAGTATGCTACAGAGTTTACCTATTGGACGATCTTTACTTCAGCCACGAACTGAAGGACGAAAAATATTGGTTTTCTAGATGTTCAACAAAACCTGTGATTTTATGCATTAGTGCTAAGATTTAATTACGCTTTACATGAATTTGACATTTACAGCAATGTCGCCTTTGGTCGTTGTTCTGGATACCGATATTGTTATTTTATTTCCCATCAAATGTTTACACTTCACTAGTGTTCTTTTAACAAACAAGCCTCGAGTAATTAATTTTATTAGTGAAGATTATTTGAATTTCACAAAGAACAATTCGCACTTTCACTGGTCGATATCCCAATCGTCCAATACCTACACGGGATATTCTTGTTAGAACATTGAATAATTGTAAAAATATTGGTGCTTTTGTGAATAGCAGGAAAAACAACAGTAGTAAATGATGAAATCAAGTAGATATTCCGGGCATTAAAAAATTGTATAATACACATGGTGTTCCGTTTGAATCGTTACAGTTGCTTTTAATTTTGAATAGAAACGGCAACACTGCATCACTGAAAATATTTTTGTTGGATAGAGCATGATTACTAATGTCAACTCCCCAAATTTCATCTATGTCACTTTAAAAATAACTGAGATAATTGAGCGTTTCCAAACTTTTGGGACACACTGTATTTAATCACTTGTAGTCTAAAAATCTGGGAAGTCCTACAGTTGAACAGCACAACGGTACCGCCGGAATTACTACATCAAAATTGTAATTCTAAAATTGAGAAAATTATTTAAAAATCTCTTCATGAAACGTTTTATCTATAACTAAAAATCTTTATGAAATTTGTTGTTTAATAGAATAATTCAAATGCATACTGGTAGATCTCGCAGCAGATTGATTGTTTTTCAGTTTGTTTCGCTTTGGTGAAATATTAAATCAGGCAAATGTATCTAAGGAGAGGGTTAATGGGGTCTGGACAATCCTCGCCTTTTGACAGTTTGAAAATATAAACATTTCTGTGCAAATTATATATATATATATATATATATATATATATATATATATATAACAACGCACGCACGCACACCCACACACGCACGCGCGCACGCACGCGTGCGTGCACACACACACACACACACACACACACACACACACACACACACACACACACACACACACACACACACACACACACCGTGCGCTCAGAAAGTAACGGATATATTCATTATTTTCGAAATCGTTAATTTGTGGTCAAAATACTACGACACGTGATTTTTGATTTTGATTCCGGACTTTATGCTGTGTCGCACATGTAGATGGCGCTGCGCACTTTCCGGATATGACGTCAAAGTTCGTATTTTTAAATGGCAACCCTGTATGTTCTTCGCGGAAATCGATGCAACTGTTTTTCCTGAGTTCAAAAATGCCGTATTTATTGGGATTATTTGAAACAGTATGCGCAATATTAATTATTAAATGTGGCATAATTCGAAAAGTGTTGCGGTGTTAGTGTTGTTAATGTTGGCGTTAAATTAAGAATTTGGGTACTAAACAGTGCACAACATTTACTAAATTAAACGTCAAGTGAACGAAAATAAACATCAAATAAGACTTGAAAGGGTTTTTGTCTTCCGGTAACAAAAATACGTATTTCAAGTTTACCTATAACGATACATAAATATGCGGTTTTCAACCGCTTGAAAACAAAAAATAAACTCCATATCGAGTTACCTTGTTGCTTGTTGTTTTGACAAAAGACTACATTTCAATCACACCAGTTTCGTTCTTGACTAACACCGCACCACTTTTCGGATTATGATACATTTAATAATTAGTATCACGTATACTATTTCAAATAATCCCAATAAATAGGGCATTTTTGAACTCGGGAGAAACAGTTGCATCGATTTCCGCGAAAAGCATACAGGGTTGCCATTTACAAATATGATCTTTGACGTCGTATCCGGAAAGTGTGCAGCGCCATCTACATGTGCGACACAGCATAAACTCCGAATTCAAAATAAAAAATCTCTCAATCGATATCAGGCTTCCATATAGCCAAACCTAATACTTTCGACGTTATTTAAATTTTAAAAGGTTTAATATTGTTTCTATTCATATTTTATATTATTATAAGTTTTTGTTATGAACGAATAAGTTCCAAAGTAAATGTGCAAGTAAAAATTATTATTAATTTTATTAAATACACAAATAAAAAGTTTACCTCGAGTAGCATTTGAACCTACGACCTGTACTTTGCTAGAGTACCGCGCTAACCATTTGCGCCATCGAGGTACAAGCCCCAATCGATGTAAATTTTATCTTTATGTATGTAGAACTTATTCGTTCATAACAAAAACTTATAATAATTTAAAATTAGTCAGGTTGCTTTGGTATGTGTGAATCCTTGCGGTATTGCAGGCTCACATTCCATTAATATAAGTAATTTGATTGTAATCTCATTATATTAAGAATTTATGTCAGTTCTAGATACATAAAGACAAAATTTACATCGATTGGGGTTTGCATCTCGATGGCGCAGATGGTTAGCGCGGTACTCTACAAAGTACAGGTCGTAGGTTCATATCCTATACGAGGTAAACTTTTTATTTGTGTATTTAATAAAATTAATAATAATTTTTAATTACATATTTTGTATTACTTAAAATCAAGATAGTTGATGTCAGGCTTTACAAAACTATTATACTTCACTTACTTATTATTTAGTTTTCAGTAAAGTTTCCTTTCCAATAAACTGTTTTGCTCTTGATTCTTTGATCAAGAGTGTACGTACATAAACACCCTGATCGAAAACACTCGGATAACAGGGTGTTTGAAAACTTCTTGCAGAGGTTTCGTGCTACAGGAAATGTTGCTAATCTGAAACATAATAAAGCAAGACCTGCAACTGGTAACGAAGAAAATGAGTTCCGTACCTTAGGATGTGTAATCGAAAATCCTAATACAAACGCAAGAAGAATCGCTGATGAGACAGGTATTAGCCGTGCCAGTGTAAGACGGATTCTTAAAGATTATAAGATTTGCCCATTCCATATCGAATTTCATCAACTTTTGTACGGTATCGATTTTCAACGACACTTTCATTTTTGCACATGGGCTCTTGACTTTTGTTCACCGACGAATCAACTTTTCATAATAATGGTACAGTAAATCGACGTAACTTCCATTATTATGATACAGGAAACCGTCACTTAAGTAGCTGTTGACCATCAGAACCGGTGGAGTTTAAATATGTATGGTTTAATAGTTGGTGATTACGTTATAGAGCCTTATTTTTTATAAAGACGTGTGGATGGTATAACATTTTTAATGTTTTTGGAAAGAGATTCTAAATATTAGTGGAAGAATGTGGCTTCAATTAGACCGTGCTCCTTGCCATTTTCAACACACAGTCAGAAATTTTTGTAATTGAAAGTTGTCAAACAAATGGATAGGAAGAGGTGGTCTATGTAATTGGCCAGCTACATCCCCGGATCTTACCGCCATGGATTTCTTTTTATGGGGATTTGTTAAGAATGTTGTGTACAAAAGTTCTCCTACCACTGCAGATGGTATGAAGATGAGAATTACAAATGGGTTTCCATCAATCATACCAAACATGCAGAATGTCGGTAGGTCATTTGAAGAGAGAATCAGGCTTTGTATCCAAGAAAACGGAGGTCATGTCGAACATTTACTATACTATTTTTTTTATTGGTATTTCACTTTTGTAGTTTTAGATCAAAACATGGTTTTTTTATTTTTTTACGCTAAATAACTCATGAAGCTTTTATTAGTACACTGCAGTTGAATTTATAATAAATTGCCAATAAGAAAATTACGAAACCTATTTCGATTAAATGTTCATTGTGAAAAATCTCGGTTTGTATCACAAAGTATTTGTAATAATTAGATTTACCAACATACACGTTGGCTTACACGTAGATTCGTGTTAAAAAAAACTATTCAAAAAACTGTTGGTTTAACAAAATAGTTTTTTTTTTTTGGTAGCAAATGTGCTTAATTAGATATCTTTTTGTTGTGCAATTGGTTGTAGTCGAAGTAGAAGGAAAATGAACGTCTTTTTAAGAATTCGTACTCCACACAGTTTTTACATAAAAAAAGTGTGAATGGTGTTGTTATTGATATTGACACTTTTTTTTATTATTAGTTTTTGAGCTGAAGATACATGACGTTTACAGTTCAGAGGACTGTACGTGCCCGGACTATTCATTCAGCGGACGGTTCGCCCACTTAGTACTTATACACATTTTGAAATATACCTAACTTAACCTAACGTACCGGCGAGTAGTAGCCGGCTATGGCAATGCCGAAGTATTACTTTATCTACGGGAAATTGCTCATTTATCGCATAGGTAATAAAGTTGAAATATTTTTATGAATTTGTTTTTTATTCAAATGTTTTGTTAGAAATGACCATAATTTTTTTTTAGTTGGACGAACCGTCCTAAGGGCGAACAGTCCTCTGGACGAACCGTCCCGGGACGAACAGTCCTGGACGAATCGTCCGGATACCGTAGTCCAAAGTTTATTATATTTGATGTACAGGTTACATAGTTATTCAGCTTTTTCAAAAAAGTTAAATATTTCACAAATGGTAACACTTAGGTATAGGGAACTCTGAATAAACACGAATTGGAATTGACTATAGAATTCAAATTTGCTAAAGAAATTTGACATTCCCATTTAAAAAAATATTGCTTTGTGAAATAATTTTTTTTGGATCACTCTATATGTTTGAAAATATTTTTACCTGCTTACATAGACCACCTACATACATATGAAGAAAGTTTTTTAAAAAAAAATTTTCGTTTTCCCCAAATCGGCCGAGACCCACCCTGTATACAGGATGACATAGAATAGACTACAAAATATAAGTAACGTTCCTACACACTAATGTCCGATCGCATTTTGTTTTCAAGTTACATGCTGTTGACGTTTTTATAAATTGAAAAGGCTTTTATAAAATATTAAATTAAACATTTAAAAAAATGTAAAAATATAAAAAAGCTCTACGGAAGGTGTTCAAATTGGTGACCTTGTTCTTGAATACACATTTCCAATGTTGGTGTTAATGACTGTCGGCATCTTTCATGTATGTTTGGATTATTACAAAATCTATCAGCAGATTCCACAATTCTGTTCCATAATTACTCTTCACTATTTATTTCTACGGCGTACACTTCTTTTTTCATAATCCCCAAAATGAAACATCGAAGGAATTAAGATCGGGACCACGACCTCGCCATGGTATAGGTCCCCCCGATCAATCCGCCTATTTCCAAATCTTATTTGCAAAAATTCCCTTGCCCTTTGAGAATAGTGAGCTGGCGCGCCGTCATGCATGTGGTACATTCTTCTAATAATATCCAATGGGACCTTTTCTAATAAAGTGTGCAGCAAAAAATTTCGATAGAGTTCGCCTGTCAATCGATTGGGCAATCGAAATGGGCCAATTAGATAATTGTCAATTATACCTGCCCACACATTAATAGAAAACCTATACTAGTGATTCCTTATTACGGTATGATGAAGGTTTTCATCGCTCCAATAATGCATATTATGCATGTTCAAAACACGATCGCGGCTAAATCCAGCTTCATTGGCAATATTGTACACGCAGTAAAAAATCCTATTCCAATAGGTGATGCATTTTTTTTTAAATGAAATGGGCCAGGTTGTTCTTTCAGGATTTGCCTAACTGACTCACGATTATCATTCAGTACAGCTGCTTATTCTTCTGGTGCTTATTTTTTTATTATTTTGGACTATTTGTAATACAGCTTCATCGTGTGCAATTATGAGTTCCAGCATCAACTTTTGCTTTTTTAAAGCAGCTATCTTCTCCCAAGCGCTTATGTACATCAATAAATGTCCTAACATTACGAACTTTACTAAGTTTATAACACCATATAAAATATGTGTATATAAACCGATGGACAAAATTAATATTGCAATGAAATGTATATGAAACATATTGTTAGGCAGCGAATAGTAGCTTGTAAATGAATTAGCGAAACACGACGTAATTTCTAATCATTTTTTTTATTAAAAAACTGTTTGTCTTTAAAACAATGCAAACATGTAAAAGAACAATAGAATTTATGGACTTAGAGCTATTCTAATGTCGTGTATGTCCGCTTCTACTCCTGATTACTGCTTCCATGAACGGAATAATAGCAGCATTTAAGTAGCGAATAACTTGCTTAGCAACATGAGGACGCGCATTACCCTGCATAAATGGGCAAGATTCAAGATAATAGTCCGCATTCATTGACCTAACACGTATGGGACCAACTCTCTCTCTCCTGGCCTTCGCCAGACACGCTCACGTCCATCAGGAGATTTAAGGCTAATCCTCGTTTCATCAGAGAATAAAACCATCTTCCAATCATTAAGGTCCAGTCTTGATGATTTCTCGCAAAACGCAATCTTTGAATTTTATGCTCTCTTGAAAAATCTAGAACACTGAAACTGTAGCAGGATCTGTAACAATCAAAATACACCCACGTACCACACAGAATTAAAAACACCGAATGCGTTTAGATAGCTACGCTATCATCATTAGCGGTCGACTAGAGCGGACTAAAGAAAATGTCTAACATATAAAGGTCCTTGATCCCCAAGGACCTTTAGGCTACTCTGAACTCGTTAAACTCTCATAACTTTCACTTTCACCAGATTAGCAACGAAGCGTTACTCGCTGATGGTATATATGTTAGAAATTTTCTTGAGTCCGCTTTAGTCGACCGCTGATAATGATAGCGTAGCTATCGAAAATAAGTGGGTATATTTTGATTGTTTGAGCTCTCTGGTGAGCAGGGTTTCTTGGCTGGTTTTCTGTTGTCCAGTCCAGCTTTATTGAAGCTCCTTTTAATCGTTCAGGAAGATACAAGAAGATTGCAAGCCACTACGAGCTCATTTTTTAAGGTGGTACTAGTTATTCTCCTGTTTCTTAGAGCGGGTTGTCTATGAAAACGCTTATCTATTGAATTAGTACACCGTTCTGGCCTCGTCCCGGCCTTCGCAAGTGAAAACCTGTCTCGTTAAATTACAAATTAATGCTTTTACTCCTTCCTCCACTGACGAATTTGTTCTGCGAATCATTACTAAAGGATATTATTACACTCGGACACTATCAATTACTAAAAAACTTGGTGGCTAAAAACAACAAGTCTTAATACGCAACAATTTTCGATCCGATTTTAAATCAATGTTGCCACAAATGCTTTTATTTGCAATTGTACTGTTAACAAAATTCTTGTTGACAGAATTTACTTGCTAACTCTTCGTACAGGCTTGTTTCAGTGACGAATCCACTTTTCAGATCACAATATGTTATGAGGAGGGCTGGGGAAAAGTATCACCCCGACTGTGTAATCAGGACCGTTAAGCATCCCACATCGGTCATGGTGTGGTCCGTAATAAGTGGAAAAGGCATGGGACGTCTCTACGTCGTCGAAGGCACTATGCGACAGGACCAATACAAAAAGGTCTTGCAGAACCAACTGGTTCCTCAGCTTCAGGAGTGGTTCCAGGATGGTCCTAGAACGTTTATGCAGGATGGTGCGCCCTGCCATACTGCAAAATCAATTTAAAAATACCTTGAGGATGAGAACATCCCAGTTTTGCAGTGGCCCGGAAACTCTCCGGACATGAAACCCATAGAAAATGTCTGGGAGTTTCTAAAAAGAGAACTGAATAAGGAGAACATCACCACAAAACAGTCTCTCATTGAAAGAATAATCTATCACTGGAACCACAATGAGAAACTGAAAGAGACAACTTTCAAATGCATAGAGAGTATGCCGCGGAGAATAGAAGCATTGCGAAAAGCAAAGGGTGGATCAACCAAATATTAATTTAATATCGTTTTTTTGTACTTATTATAAATACCTTTAATAAATAAAGTCATTGATAAGTAGATTACTAATAATAGTCGACTTATTCTAAAAAAAACTTGATTTAATGTGAACACTAAGGGCGAGTCTAATAATTTGTCCGGGGGGTATATATATATATATATATATATATATATATATATATATATATATATATATATATATATATATATATATATATATATATATACAACGTGTCCCAGATAACATTTCCAGCATGGGGATCTCGCTTATTATAAAAGATACAGATTTGGTTAAATTAGATGAATTACTCCTAAGGATTAGTGAAATTATAGGACACTCTCCAATTTCCATGTATTTTAAGGCTTATGGCAAGAAAAAGGAAAATGTCAAATTTCTTTTTCTTGTAATATCTTTTTTGTTATATTAAACATATAAATTTTATTTGCACTTTCTTAAGATATTTTTTATGCAGAATTTAAATATCAATTTGGATTTTTATTTGCACTTTCTATTTTTTAGTTTCAACCCCTAAATTAAATTTTTCTTATCGAACGACAAGTCGGCTTTGAAATAATTGATTGTGTTTTTTTATCCTCTTTACAATGATATAGCACATCTACCATCTATTTTTAAAAACAACAAAGAAAATTTAAAAAAATATATTTTATTAAAGACTCTAACAATAAGCAGGCCGTGAAACATAAAAACACAATCGAATTTAATGTCACTTAAAAATTATTCGTTCCAGAATATTTTTGTGTCAAACATAATACTGAAAAGTTTGATATGTTGAATTGTTACATCTTGTCTCATAAAAACAGTATAGAAGCTGAACGGATGTACTTGAGGCTGTATCCTGAAAGAAGGCAGCCCAGTGCTCGTACGTACAAAAATTTGGTAATTAATTTAAAAGAATATGGTTCATTTTCAAAACCTACTAGAAATCCGAAATTACGGAATGAAGATGCAGAACTAAATGTATTACAATCAGTTATTGAAAATCCTTCAACATCTGTTAGAGAAATTGAACATAACACTGGTATTTCGAAAACTACATCACAAAGAATTTTAAAACGTCACAGGTATCATCCGTATAAGAACACCATTCTGCAGGGACTTAGAGATGGAGATCAGGAGAAGATTACAATTTTGCCAATGGTATGTTAATCAATGTGAGAATAACGATAATTTTCCAGCTACGATTTTGTGATCTGACGAAAGCAGATTTACAAATAATGGCCTTTTCAATCGACACAATGTTCACTTTTGGGACTCCTCACGTTGTTAAGGAAAGTCGGCATCAAGTGAGATTTGGTTTTAACGTCTGGTGTGGCATTTTAGGCGCTAAACTTATTGGGCCCATATTTTTTAACGAAACATTAAATAGTGAAAGGTATTTGAATTTACTACCAACTGATTTAGAAAATAAACTTGATGATTTACCACAGATTTAGAATATTAATATCTGCTTCCAACAAGATGGCGCCCCACCCCACAATTCAAACATCATCAGCGAATATCTTAATAATCGGTTTCCAAATTCATGGATTGGTAATCGAGGGGCGATTTTATGGCCACCTAGATCTCCAGACTTAACGCCCTTGGACTTTTTCCTTTGGGGCTACGTAAAAAATCGAGTGTACGTGCAAACATTTGAGAATGCCGAAGATCTTCGTGAAGCTATTTTTGCAGCATTTGGTAGCATTAAACGCCAAAAACTACGCAGAGCAATTACGTCTACACTACGCAGGGCACAATTATGTTTAGAACGGAATGGTCAATTGTTTGAACATCTTTTATAATTGGATAATTATCTCCAATACTATTACCTGCTTAACTCTTGTTGTTATCTATTATTTGTCGTTTTCTCATGTTTCACAGCCTACTTATTGTTAGAGTCTTTATTAAAATGCATTTTTTTTTTTAATTTTCTTTGTTGTTTTTAAAAATAGATAGTACATGTGCTATATCATTGTAAAGAGGATAAAAAACACGATCAATTATTTCAAAGCCGACTTGTCGTTCCATAAGAAAAATTTAATTTAGGGGTTGAAACTAAAAAATAGAAAGTGCAAATAAAAATCCAAATTGATATTTAAATTCTGCATAAAAAATATCTTAAGAAAGTGCAAATAAAATTTATATGTCTAATATAACAAAAAAGATATTACAAGAAAAATAAATTTGACATTTTTCTTTTTCTTGCCATAAGTCTTAAAATACATGGAAATTTGGAAATTGGAGAGTGTCCTATAATTTCACTAATCCTTAGGAGTAATTCATCTAATTTAACCAAATCTGTATCTTTTATAATAAGCGAGATCCCCATGCTGGAAATGTTATCTGGGACACGTTGTATGATATATATATATATATATATATATATATATATATATATATATATATATATATATATATATATATATACCATGGTCGTAAATAAGGAATAAATTCAATATCTCGTAAAGCGCAATTTTTTTCAAAAATCGCTCGGACCCGTTGATTTTATATTGTTCCGGGGCATATTTTGCGAAAAAAAAAATTTTATACAGGGTGTCTCAAAAAAGATTTGCTAAAAAAATTTTTTTTTCAAATTGGTACCCAATTTTTTTATTGCATTTTTGGATTTCCCTTACAATTCTAAACATTTGTCATGTAGCATGTGCTATACCTAAGTCCAAGCGTTTTGGAGTTATTCGCATTCAAAATTTAAAAATTGAAAAAAGATCATGAAGAAAACGAAAAATAAAATAATTTTTATAACGTTTTATTATATCGAAAACAAAGATTCGTAAACTTAAAAATAATTTTATTTCAGCAAATGTTCGAAATGTCCTCCGTTAGTCAACTGACAATAGCCTAATCGAATGCTGCACATTTCGAACCATTTCGGGCGTTATTCGACGCATTTCTTGACGGATGCGTTGTTTTAAATCATCTAGATTTGCCGGTTGGCTTTTAAATACCTTGCCTTTAAGGTATCCCCATAAAAAAAAGTCTAGTGGTGTTAGATCGGGTGATCTTGGTTTAAATTTTGAATGCGAATAACTCCAAAACGCTTGGACTTAGGTATAGCACATGTTACATGACAAATGTTTAGAATTGTAAGGGCAATCCAAAAATGCAATAAAAATTGTAATTGAAAAAAAATTTTTAGCTAATCTTTTTGAGACATGTATAAAATTTTTCGCAAAATATGCCCAGAAAAATATAAAATCGACGGGTCCAGCGATTTTGAGAAAAATTGTGCTTTACGAGATATTAATTATTCTATTACTATTATATATATATATATATATATATATATATATATATATATATATAGTCTGGCAACAAGAGCGCCTTCTTCTATATCTTCCGTTTTATATAAGCTAGATTAATAAAATTTGGAATGCAGTTATAGTTTAGTTGTGTGTATATTTTAAAATTATTCACGCGAATACAGGTTGTTTATTTAGAGGACCAAATTATTATAAAAAAATTTAAATGGAACACCCTGTATATTATTACTTTTTTGAATTCTACACATTGTTCCTAACAAATTCGCAATATATTTCCCTATCCCTAAATATATCCGTTTTTGAGTTATTTCGATGTTTCTAACAAAAAATTGAAATTACAGAGTTTGCTTTGAAAATGTACCTCCTTAACTGTTGAAAAATAAAAGTTATCTAATTTATATGAGAATAAGTACACAGATAGAGCTTCCTTTTAATGTGAAGAAAATGACATAATTGCATACAGAGTGCTTATAATTTACTTGCCAATCAACCATTATTCGAACAAGTAAAAGTGTACTTTTTCAAATAAAACACCCTGTATATTATTACGTTTTTGGTTTCTACATATTAACTCTTATCAGTTCGCCATACAACTCCCTATCCCTAAATATAGCCATTTCCGAATTATTTTCAGTTTTTCAAAATGTATAAGATTATTGAGACATCTATGGCCTCGTATCGATAAAAAAGAACATCATAAAACAATTGTATTATACATTAAAAAACGCAACAGAAACTAATATATTATGATAGAAGACTAATTACAATTTTTGTACTGGAGGCATTGCATGTTAACAAGAATTTGACAAATATTTACTTCAATTTCAAGTAAAATTCTAAAATCAAGTGTGCTTCTTATAAAAATTGAATGTTTGACGTAAATAAATAAAACTGTAGTTAACCATTTACGAGTGTTATTGTTAGTAATCAAGATTTTTATGAAATGAATTTTACACAAAATCAGTTAGTTGATATGATATTCGTGTTGGTTGCTGCAGAAAGAAACTGTTAATTGGCCAGCTGAATTTATGCTGAAGACATCCAAACACAAGATCGTTTTAGAAAGTTATGAGTAGATTTATTGCAATTTCATGTGCCAATTACTCCAAACATGAACGTGTTAAACCTTCTACAAATGAAAATAGTGAATTGAGGGTTCTTCTCGCCATCGAAGAGGATCATCACAGAAGCCAAAAGGAAATAGTTGGTATAAGTGAGAGATCAATAGGCCGTCTTTTGAAGAAGAATCGCTTACACGAAGAATTGAACGATGCAGACTTCGATCATCGAGTAAGATTTTGTAACTGGGCCAGAGAAAAAATTACTCAAAACTCAAATTGTTTTTATAATATTTTATGTACAGACGAATCAACATTTCATAAGAATGGATTTGTTAATACACATAATTTTCATTATTATTCCTCAGAAAATCCACATTTATTAAGACAAGTTGATAATCAACTTAAGTGGTCTTTAAGTGTTTGGGGTGCCATCGTTGGGGATTATGTCATCGGTCCATTCTTTTTTGATGGACACTCGGATGGTGAGAAGTATCTTAACTTTTTGCGTAATATTACTCTTGATATTAGAGCCACAATGTGGTATCAACATGATGGCGCTCCTGCTCACTACTCTGCAGATGTAAGAGATTATCTCAATAGAGTCTTTCCAAATAAATGGATTGGGCTAAATGGACCTGTGAGGTGGCCAGCTAGGTCCCCTGATCTGACAAGAATAGATTTCTTTTTAGGGGGATACATAAAAAGTATTGTCTATAGGGAACCACCAACCACTGCCGAAGATATGCGTAATCGTATAACACAGGCTTTTCATAGCATTACCCCCGAGTTGTTGCGTAGAGTTGAACAATCTTTTAAAGATCGACTTCAGGTCTGCATCCGAGAAAACGGACAACATTTTGAACAATTATTATAAATCATTATCGCTAATGATTAGCATTAAATTATTTTTTTTTTTTATTTTATTAGTTTTGTATTTTTAGAAATAATTTTAATAATTATAGTGTATTAGTTTCTGTTGCGTTTTTTAATTTACAATACAATTGTTTTCCACTGGTTTTTTTGTCTATTTATGCGAGGCCATGGATTTAAAAATGTTCCAATAATCTTATACATTTTGAAAAACTGAAAATAATTCGGAAACGGCTATATTTAGGGATAGGAAATTGTATATCGAATAGATAAGGGTTAATATGTAGAAAGCAAAAACGGAATAATATATAGGGTGCTCTATTTGAAAAAGTAAACTTTTACTAGTTGGAATAATGTCTGATTGGCAAGTCAATTGTAAACACCCTGTATGCAATTATGACATTTTCTCATGGTGAAATTCCAATTATTTTAGACGAATTAAAACATATTTGAGAAATTCAATCGGTATTCATAAAGAAATTGGCATTTCCTCTAGTGATATAATTGAAATTTTTTATTGTAAAATTAATTATACATATTGTGTTTTTTTTTTCTAAAATTTATATACATTTTTTGCATTCATAATTTTTTCTATATTTGGACACCCTATTTCTGAAAATCCTGATTCGCCACTGAGCAAATAAATGTTCCGACATTTATTGAGAACTATTGACCAATGATTACAACCCAAATTAATTATTAACAAATGAATAATGAAAAATTGCACAAGTTGATAGAAAATATGTTTGTTTTATTATAAACATCATTGCAACATACATTTAGTGCTTAAAATATTCTTCATCTTTTGTTTTCTTGCTGCTGTAATTTGAAATGCCATGACGAATTAACATTTCCCTATATGAAATGACAAAAAAAAACGTAAAATACATTACAAATAATCGAAGAGAACTATGTTACTGATAAATAAACAATTCACTTTACGTAGGTACATACCGGAAGACCGTATTAAGCATATTGTTGCATTAAATAATTTCTGCGAATTTTGAATTAATGCATTGTTGTAATGTAAAACTAGAATTGTTTTGATAAAAAAACGAAGTTCCATATCAGAACTGTTTTAATGTGATTCTGATTCTGGAGTGCCATGCAGTCTAACTTATTGGATCTTAGATGAGTGGGGAAGTTATATATTCACTGTACATGCACACAACGTGCTTTATTATGTATGTGTAACGTGAAAGGGCTCTTCGCTGCTTACACTTCTTGAAATTTTTCTTCCGATATAATCATAGCAAAATTTATTATGAAAATTTTTGTTACGATTGTGGTGTTTAATAAATATCTACGTTATAGTTAATCTTTAAACTGACGTGATCAAGGTGCTTAAAATAGCTAAAAAATATATTTAGAATGTAGTGTGATCCGATCAGTTTTAATGAGTAAGTTACGTTTAAACAAACATAATACTTCTTTTTAATTAAATGTATATTCGTTAATATTCAGCTTCTGACTGAGGAAGTTAGTTTATTTATAGACATTCATTAAACATGATTTATTAGTGTTCGACATTAAATGTTTATTGTTTCAAAATTACATAAATAAATAAAACTATTTTAATCTAACAAACTCACAAGTGAGTGCGGGGACAAAGTGCGGAATTATTCATGTCGCGTTTTAATGAACTCAATTAATTATAAATCCATATGCAATTAGTGATTAGTCTCTTTTTGTTCGATTTATAATCGTGATGTCCTTGTTTTATATTTTTTATAATCTCTTTGTAAACTAACTGTAATTACAAAGTTACGTAAATTCTAAAGGGCTTGTGTGATAAATAGAACAGTTTGTTGCACATATACGAGATGACGTAAAATTAATGGTATGTGAAATAGTGTAATTTTACACATTACAAATGGAATATAGTAACGGCCATTTCCTTATGAGACATTCGGTTTTTTGGAAATATACACAAAATGGACATACTGAAAGTGGAGTAAGTCATGCTTTGTCTATTTAACCGTGATTTCTTTGTTCTGAGTAATCTTATACTTAACGTGCATAACCTTAATACTTTAAATTTTTGAGATAAAGGTGTTACGCAAGTGCTTAAAGTTGTCAAAAGTGGTATAAGAATACATTTAACATTTTGGTCGTAAATGAAGTATGATGCATATAATGCAATATTACATTCTAATAATGCTTTACATCAGATATCTTATACTTTGTATTTTTCTGCCTTATACGTAAACTTACGAAGTTCTTGTATCCTTGACTGTTATAGGTGGATTATCGAATGGTTAAGTGCTTTTTGGTAGAGATACACTAAAATCATTTACACATTGCGGACTCAATTTTTCAAAATAGATTATTTACTAATATCAAATTTTGTGATGTCAATATGCATAAACCCTAGTGGGAAAACACTACTTTAAGTTTTATAAACTAATTTATTACTAATACTGAAAAGTATTGAAAGATATCGAAAAGCAATTAAGATATTGAAATATCCGAAAAAACTGACTGCACGGTAGGAGAAGGTATTTCAAAAATAATAGAAACAATTTAGAAAAATTGAATGAAACATTAAAACAAAAAATATGATATTTTAAAGATATAGTCCGGTAAGCGGCTGCAAAAAACGAGCACCCATCGAGTTAAAGAAAATTTCAGTTTTGTAGTAACAGTTGATTACAGATAGATACGAGAAAGCTTGATTGGCCAAGCCCTGTTTGGTGCGATTGCCGTAAGAGGGTGACTTTACTCATCTCTGAGGGTGCACTATATACCCATTTAGTTAATAAATAAAACTATGTTTATTTTATAGTTTTTAATTAGCGTAACGAAATAACAATGGTCTACCGTGTGTGGGAATAAAAAATGGTCTGCCGTGTGATATCTTGGCGGGTGGCTCGGTCCGACCGAATCGGGTGGTAAGTTTTTAGGGTACTTTTTACCCATCGAATTAAAGAAAAAATTACCCCAAATTAAAGGTAAAGCATTGTACTTTTTAAATTTCTTAGTCTTCCAGGGCGTAGCCTGGTTATTTTTTCAGTCCATCCAAATTTATCTACGAAGGTCAGATCGAACCCATTATCAATCGGTTTTAATATATGCAGTTTATTTCATATGTACGTAAGCAATTGTATTATTGGGAAATAATAGATTTTATGATTTTTTGATTTTTTAAATAATATAGTGATATCGTGGATTAATATAATATTATACCTTCATAATAATAAGGTTGATAAAAATAAGAAATAAATAATGATAAATTACTATAAAAAATAAATCGTAAATAAACGATATATAGGTACATTATTTTAGAAAATTAAAAATATTTGTTTTGTATTTCACATTTATCCATACATTTTTTTTTTTACTTTTTTTTAAATACTACAAAATAATATGTAAGAAAACGTATATTGTTATTCTTCATCAGAAGATTACGAGCTGCAGTCAGTTATGTCATCATTTGAACTATTATGATCTACTTCTGTTTCGACAGTTTGTAGCATATCTTCTACCCTCAAAAGAGTTGATTCACCTTCAAACCATCTTGGTTGCAGTGAACCGGTGTCAGTATTCAGCAACCAGCAACAATCTTCAGGGTTGCATAATTGGCAATTCAATTCAGTAAAATTTTGTGGCCCAAAAATTAGTTATGACCACCAACTTGATTTTGTCAAATGGAAACACCTGTTTTTATTTCATTTTTTGAATCTGCTTTGAATTCTGAGTAAATCTCATGTACCATGTCATCCTATACCTATAGTCAACAGATCTCCAGATATTTACGAAGAAAAATAAATATTGCCTTTATAAAACTATCGAGAACACTTGCAAAATAATCGTATCCAAGGTAATCCATAAACAATAGGTACATGTTTTCATTTCGTTGTGTATGTCAATTTATTTCTGACGTCGAATTTCAACATTTGTCCTTTTCGAAATGGGGTATTTTTGGATGAAAAATTTTCTAATAGGTGGATAGGAAGGACCTAAACCCGTTGGATTTCTTTTGGTGGGGTTATCTCAAATAAAAAGTGTATGTTGACAGGCCAAACAATCTGGAGATATTGAAAGAGAAAATCAGAAGAGAAGTACGTGCCATAACTCCAGAAGTGGTTGAAAACGTGCAAAGAGAGTTTATTCATCGCCTTGGTTATTGTCAAGCCGCAAATGGTGCACATTTTGTACATTTGATTGAATTTGTTGTTGTGTTTTTTTAATAAATTGTTCCTTTTGACAGAAGTCAAATGCCGCCTTCCTTGATACGGTCTTAATTGTTGATACATTTTGTAAATTCCTCGAGATCTGTTGACTTTAGGTATAGGACATGGTACATGAGATTTACTCAGAATTCAAAGCAGATTCAGAAAATGAAATAAAACACAAGTGTTTCCAATTGACAAAATCAAGTTGGTGGTCGTAACTTATTTTTAGGCACCCTATATACAAAATTTTACCACTAAAAAACCGCAGTTAAAAATAAAAATCAACGTGTCCGAGCGTTTCTCCAAAAACTAGACGCTTGAACTTTAAATAAATTTAGACATAACTTCTGGGACTCACTGTATATCGTTTATTTGCGATTTATTGTTTATAGTAATTTATCATTATTTATTTCTTATTTTCATCAACTTTATTATTATGCAGGTATAATATTATATTAATCAACGATATCACTATATTATTTAAAAAGTCAAAAAAATCGTAAAATCTATTGTCTCCCAATGATACAATTATTTACGCACATATGAAGTAAACTGCATATATTAAAACGGATTAATAATGGGTTCGATCTTACATTCGCAGGTAAATTTGGTCGGACTGAACAAACCACTAGGCTGTGCCTTGGAAGACCAAGGAAATTAAAAAGTGCAACGTTGTACCTTTAATTTGGCGTAAAATTTATTCTTTAACTCGATGGGTACCCTAAAAACTTATCATTCGATTCGGTCAGACCTCGCCACCCACACACGGTAGACCATTGTTATTTCGTTACACTAATTAAAAACTATACAATAGACATAGTTTTATTTATTAACTAAATGGGTATATAGTGAGTGCAGCCTCAGAAAGGGGTAAAGTCACCCTTTACGCCAATCGCACCAAGATAGGGCTTGGCCGACCAAGCTTTCTCGTATCTATTGGTAATCAACTGTTACCACAAAACTGAAATTTTTGTAACTCGATGGGTACACGTTTTTTGCAGCCGCCGCCCGCTCTGATATTTTATATTTCACAAAATACCAGTTTTTTTTTAATTTTTGGTATGTATTGCCTAAAAGAATTTGTTTGCTGTATTTTTGACAATTTTAGAGCAAACGTGACAATTTTTGTTTTGTGAAATTTTTTTTTTACTATCTTTAGCTTAATTTGCCTAAAGGAAGCAGGTATAGATGTGTTCATATGTGACTTACTAAAGCGCATTTTCTGATATTTTGAGTATTTTTTAGAAACACGTTAAATGAAGAATAAAATAAGGAATCGAGCAGAAAATACACGAAATTGATATAATGCTTCTCAGAAAAGAAAAGAAAACAAACTCTTTGTCGACTTCCAGATCTTTTGGATCGGTTACAGCAGACATAGTGTTCAATAAAAAAATTCTTTTATCCGGTTATATTTAGACATGTATAAAGAGAAATTCCATCTACAAAACCTAAACTGGAGTAGTAGTATGTATCTACCAAGACGGACGAAGCTCAGATAATAGCTTTTTAGGGCCTTGTTCGTCTGTGTGAATGCGTCTATTGATGTGAAGTTTCTACGAATTTCCAGCGAGGAAATCGGACGTGTGGAAAAAATTACTTGTAACATACCTGTAACTGTAAATACGAATAAAACGTGCCGTATCTAAAACATCGTACGTCAAATTTGCATGAATTTTTTTGGGGTGCCCAAAAGTACTGCCCGATGTATAAGGAGGTTGTACGGAATATTTGGCCTCCAACAACAAAATACGCGCATTAAGTTTTTATGAAATGTATACGTTAAACTTTGGGCACTACACAATCATAGCCACAAAAATGCTGCCACACGCATGCGGGTGTTGTAAGAAATATTTCGTCTCCACGAACAAAGTGTGACATAAGTCGAATATCGCACATCACATCTTCATGAAATTTATACATTCTAATACTTAATACGTGATTATCGTAGTTCAGGGTAAGGAGTGGTAGAGACGAAATTAATTTTCTTTCGTCCGCAATTTATTTATTTATTTATGACGTACATGTCTAGTGCGCTTTTTTGATTTAGTTCTATACTATTAAAGACCATATTTACAAGGATTGGTAAAAAATTAATAACATAACATGATTCTGTAGATGTTAGTACCAGAAGTCTAACGTATAAATTTCATGAAGGTTTGATATGCGATATTGGAGTTACGGCACACTTTGTTCTTGGAGACGAAATATTTCATAGAATGGTTATGTAGACAGATAGTTACTGCGATATTCGAGTTTTGGCACGCCTTGTTTCTGTTAACAACCCCCGTATACGTTATACCGTATTTTTATGTCCATGATTGTATAGATGCTAGTATCCGAAGGATAACGTGTAATATATCATGAAGAAATGATGTGCGATACTCGAGTTTTTTCGATGAAACGGAATAATTTGTACATACGCCGTATAATACGTCGGGCAGTATTTTTGTGCGTATGATTATCTAGATGTTACTTACCCGCACTCTGATATATAAGTTTCATGAAGATTTGACGTGTGATATTTGTGACACGCTTTCTTTCTGGCGATGAAATTTCGTACATCCCCCGTACACGTCGCGCAATTTTTTTCAATGTTAGGATCCGAACTTTAATGTGTACTTTCATGAAGATTTAATGTACAAATTTCGAGTTATGTCTCTGACTTCAAAATTCCGTACAATCCCCGTATACACCAGAAGATGTTAGTACCCGAAGTCCAACGTATAAATTTCACGAAGATTTTAAGTGCGATGTGCGAGTTATGGCTCACTTCTTTCCTGGAGATGCTACAATCCCCGTATACGTTGGGCAGCAATTTTGTGCCCATGGTTGTGTAGATGTTAATACTTGAAGTCTAACGTATATACTACGTGAAGTTTCAGATATGCGAGTTACGGCACGCTTTGTTTCTGGCGTCGAAATGCACAAACACGGATACATCGAGCAGTACTTTTGTGTCCATGATTGTGTATATGTTACTAACATAAATGAAGAATTGGTGTACGATATTTGAGTTATGGCAATTCGTTCCTGAAGTTAACACGAAGTTAACTAAATCGTGAATGGAGGTATACAAATTTGTACCGAGTGTACAGAGTAAGTTGTTGAGAAATAATATTTGACAACGTTCACAGAATTTTTCGGGCAAAAAGTAAAAGCTGTATGTTTCATTCCTGACTCCAAAGGAGACGGTCGGCGGGCTGCTTGAACTTCTTAGCTTCCTCAGAATGGAATCCCATATTTAGTATATATGAGATTGTAAATTGTAACGTTAGGAATGAACGGAAAGGAGCCAGGCTTCTGAAGGGAAGTTGCTGCACCAGTATTCGCACACGTGATGTGCGTGTACGCAATGCCGCTATATGTTTTGAGGAAAGCCCCAAGAAAATCTTGTGTAGAACAACCAGCAACCGGAATTGAACCCATTAACTCAAGGATGTTATGTATACTGTGTATTTATTTATGAGATGGGTGCTTAACTCTTGATACAACCAAAAAATATTTTTGAACAATATTTTTCTTTATATCCTGTATTTGTTATATTTTACAATTTTACTGGATGTTTTCCTTGCCGATATTTCAATGGCTTTTCATGACATATCTTAGTGAGAAAAATGTTATCATGTCTTGTGTATTCATTGTTATGGTTACAAAGTGTCTTCCTCTTCAGTATTTATTAGCCTGAGGTATAAAAGGCTTTTTAAAGCGCGCCATAAAAAATCGGTAGGCATCAGGTCAGAATACTTGGCGGAACATAATATTCTCTACTGATTCATCAGTTTGGTAACGCTTAATGTACTGATTGCGTACATTTGAAGAGTAATTAGGCCCCCTCACCCATACATCGCTTATCTTGTCAAAGACTCAAAGGCAATTATAACAACTCTGATAAGATGTTTTGAAAATGTTCTATGCACGTAATACCCGTTAATCTTTCGTCTATCGTCAACTTTGAACTGATGTTAATAAGGGGTTACTTTGGTTACTTGTACTCTGTATAAATAGGAAAGTATATATCTGAAGCAGTAGTTCTATTTTTACTACATCATCTATATGTTTAAATAGTTAGTTCGATTCCCAGACTGCTGCTTACTAGTGGGTTATCGCCCTTCTCTCTTCTTCCTATAGCGGAGGCGGGCTGCTAGAGTTTTCTTCAGCTACAGTGAAGGATAAATTGTGTTTATTAGGTGTTCCAACATTTTTCTAAACATCTGCACAAGCTGTGCTTATATGAAGTCATAGCAGACGGTCAGGCAAAATCGAGCCTATTGCCTCTCTAATGCTAACGTTATCGTGTTACCACTGACGTACGAGCTAGGTTCTGAGTGGTTCAGAGTAACAAAATTAGTTTTTTTTAATAATAGACTATTAGCATCATAATATTGTCGTATATTCTTGTTTCTAAAAGTGTACGTTGCAATATCCTTTTTCTTCCTTCAGAATTTACTAAATGACATAAATAATTAAGAATAGGGTTAACATTTCGTTTTAAACACTTACGTTACTATGTTCAATAATCTTCATAGCTTCAAAATGCGCACTACAAAATTGTTCATTTTCAGTCAGTGTGTTATCGCTATGACACAATGCAGTGAGCTACTTCTTCAGTCGTTTCGGATCATTTATTGCAAATCTATAAGTAAATGACCCAAAATACAATATTTGTTGAAAATATCAGAAAAAAATAGAAGAAATTAGCGATTTCTGAATTATGGATTCCTACATCTCTTTTTTAAAAATTAAATTATTCAAACAAAACCATGATTATTTATCAAGACAAGTAAACTGTGTTATGTATAATTCTCTCAAGAAATTGCTTGCGAGCACATATGACTCTTAGGTCAAATGTCTTAATATGTGTAATCACTGAAGTGTTTAATATAAATCTTTATCTAACAATTTCATATAGTCACATTATAACTAACAAATTAAAAGGTTGCCAAATGTCAACAATTATTTAAAACTGTGGATTATATGTCTCATTTGTCTAATTAATAGTATTTAAGTAAAATTAAGTTACTAGTTTCCTAAAGTAAGCTTAATCTCGCTAGCGATTTGTAGGCGGCTACATTATATCTGAAATCCATACACTTAAAAGGCTTTATCCACACTCACTCACTCACTCATCAATCAACGCCCAGGTCAGATCGTTAGGCCTAGGAACTTCGATTTTGGGTAACATGCACCCCATACCACGTAGGGAGAATTTTTGAAACTCAACATCTAAGAGGCCTATGTTTCACCGTTTTTAGAAATGTTAGCTCAGGAAGATGAAATCGGGTTCCAACGGGAGATAAATTGTTTAAACATAGTGAATATGTTTTAAAAGCCGTTAAGCCCAGAAACGCGAAAATGGATATGTAGATGTTCCTTAAGAAATTAAGTCACACGTATTTTGACTTTTCCCCGAAATTATCCCCTAAGGGGAAAGGCAATTAAGAAAATATCGTGTTGGGTATCAAACTAAGCAGCGTTTTACAGCCAAAATGAAGATTATTTTGGAATTTACGCATTCAGTTCAGGAAATTGCTAAGGGGGGTTAAATGAGAATTGTTGGGTTCTTTGAGACTTATAGCAAAAGCATCTTTAGATCTTTGAAATTCAAATTAAACATGATTTCGGGAGTATCTTTGGAAGGCATTTGAAAACCAATATCAGAGGGTGGGAAATAGGGGTTGAAATTCAACGCCCAGGCCAGACCGTTGGACCTAGAACCTTCGTCCCGTTGTGGAGCCCGGGTATTTTGCTAGTCAGTAATATGAGTGTTGGATGAACAAATCTTCAATAATGTAAGTATTAATAGCGATCCCTCATGTTTACTATCTTTTCTAATGTACATACGACCTGGTCCAAATATTCTTCTTCTTGGTAAACACATATATTGATATATGAAAATGTAAACTTTCACCATTAACACTCATAATAAAATACTTATCTTTTTGGGATTTTTTAATGGTGTACTTTAAATTATACAATCTAAACGTTTCGATAACACTTACAGTTATCTTCGTCAGTAGCAATGTATGTTAAAAATTTTGTCAAATTTGAATTTTTCAAATTTGACAAAATTGTTTACTACATCTTTAACAATTTTTAACATACATTGCTACTGACGAAGATAACTGTAAGTGTTATCGAAACGTTTAGATTGTATAATTTAAAGTACACCATTAAAAAATCCCAAAAAGATAAGTATTTTATTACATATATTGATAATTTTTTTAGTACACTAGTAGTACCCGGCGCGTTTTGCTGCGCTTAAATAGGAAACACATTCTCCCTCTCCCGTTCATGGCGATAGGGTGAATGGTGTAGTGTGCATATGAGGTGCTCCCCCTGGGGGGCCGATATTAAAAAAAATGTTTGTGCCAGAAACCTTCGCGGGAGTGTACTCAACAACTTCTCAGTTTCATGGTGATCGGATGAATCGTGTAGTATGCATATGAGCCCCGTGACCGAAATTTAAATTTTTTATGCCTATATCCCTCGCGCAAATGTAAGCAATAATTTGTCAAAGTTTTATCGCAATCGGATGAACGGTACTGCAGCGCATAAGATACGAACAAACAAAAATTCATTTTTATATATTAGATTGTCGTTTGTATCAACTTCAAAAAATAAAATGTGAAACCCAGTTGACCTTCATAATGAGTTCACTACTAAGTAAAGCATTACTTTGTTATGTGTGTGCCTTCTTACGTTAGTCATGAAATGAGTATGCGAGAGTAAGAGGTAATCAGTTGAGGAACTGCTATTTTCAAACATTTTCATATTTCCTCTTTAGGTGTAAAAAGAAATACAGAAGTGCAGCTAATGAACTTAAAAATTACAAAGTTTTTACACACGAGCAAGATTTTTGATGGTGAACAAATGATAAATATTACAGTTTATAATTTCTGCAAATGAAAATGTTAGTAAACATTTAGATATTACAAAACCCCCATGTCAAAAACATGAAATACATGAAAACAGATTTTTTCAGTGTGTCAGAAATTTACAAACAGTACTTTAGAGACTTTCGAATTTTTATGGCTTATTTGTTACCCTGCAAAAAAAATTCATTAAAAAAACTGATCTAAAATATGCTGTGATGTCTAGATAATTTTTAAAATGCTGGAAGCGAATGAATCCGTTGAAAACTCTACACCGATTTTTACTAAAATACAATACTTATGGTAGTTCCCGCACAAAATAATAGAAGTTAGTTTTGAAACAACTTCTCGTGTAATATTTTTTGTTGTCGAAGGGAAGTATGATTCCCTCTCGGTTGGAGTATAAATACTTTAAATTGTGGTTAATGCTAAAGGTTTTATTTGTTGACATGTAGTTTTAATGTGTCTAAACTAAAAATACAGAAATGTGTTGACTCGCATAGTTACGCGATATTCTTGTCTCGCATTGAAAATTAAAAGGACATCGTTTGGAATGTAGATTAGCGATTTCTATTAAATGTACCGAATTTCTTCTTTAGGTTTAAGTTTTTGTCTATCCCACCGTTACAATTTTGTCAAAAACTATAAAACCGTTTATTTTGCACACGCAACGAGAATTTATCTAGAACATAGGGTATATTAACCCATAGATAATACGATGCGAATATTTATTATTCTCAACATCGTTATTCTTGGACAACGTCTTAGCCCGTGACTAAAAAGTTGATCTTCAAACTAAAGTTGCTTAAGTCATGTATAAAGATATGGGGATTCAGGGATACCAACGAGTTACAATCTGTCCAGTAACGAAGCGAAGGAATAAATCAACATGTTTAGCAGATTCCAGTGGCGTTGGGTTGTTTTATGCTAAAAAATATAAAACTGAAGTAATATTAATTAGATATGTCATAATGAAATTAGTACTAATTAAAACAATGATATTATTTATTTGTAATATAATTTTTCTGTTTTTAGATTAAAAGAATTTCGTGGTTGATTGGGTACTATTTTTGTAGTTAAGTTTTCAATCAAACATTGCAATCATCATTGTCTGCAAAACCCATGTACACGCCTATGATCTTTACTTTAGAACTCAATAACAGGTACGTCCCATTGTTAAATGATTAGCAGCTATTGATAAATAACTTACGTTGTAACGCTATAGTATGGAAACGATATATCCTAAAACTAGTTTAACAAATCTATTAAGTACTTAATACAAAATCGTGTACCGCTTATATGTAAAATAAATGAACTATTTTAATTTATTCCTTCGCTTCGTTTCTGGACAGACCTCAGAAATGAAAATATTCTATCGTGTAGTGAGCTACGTGTTTCATAGTCTGAGTGTGAATTAATACTTGTGCTTTTCAATCAATTGTAAATGTTCCGTTTAAAAGCCCGATTGTCTCGTTTTTAGAAATTTTATGAGGTACTGGGAAATGCATGTGTTGCCAATTTCACATTTTGTTAAAAATAGGTAGTAAATTTGTGATTAATGCAAGACGGCGATTCTTTGTAAAATAGGATGTTTTCTCATAATTTATAGTAGTTTGAAGAGGTCTCATATTTTTGATTAATTACGACAAATCTTTGCTTTGGCTGGCTTTAGGTTTGGATGGGAAATTGGAGTAATTTTCTCAAATTTAAGCATTAGTGTGTAGTTTAATATTGCGGCCAGCCGAACATTTTTATGGGCATTGTAGTGTATTGAAGATTCTTTAGGGATTCTTAGACTTTACTGTTACTGTTGCAACATTTTTTGTTTATGATGACGTACCCACTTATTTAGTTTAATCAAAACTCTATAATTAACTTTTTTTTTTTAGTTTTTAAAATCGTTGGTTAAACCCAATTAGCGGTTTTTCGAGTGATACAGTTAAGGGGAATTGAATAATTCACTGTTTTCGTACAGATTTTTTTGAAATCTCTTTAAATCTGACCGGTGATTTTACTATATCCATTACCGCTGGCATCATTCACAGTTTTTTTTTTGGACTTACCAATGAAAGTAATAATAGTTTATCCCACTTGATTATTTTTTGTGAAGTTTGGTATCACAAATTTACCTATCCAAACAGGGCATTGAATATTTCATAGTTATTTTTAATATTTATTTAATAAACACACACCTGTAGATATTAGGAAACGTATGCACACTGTGTATATTAAAAGTAACTTAGTAACAAAATAAACCGTATTAAGTCGAGTATAGTAATGTGTTGTAAATCTTCAGGTCAACCTATTATTAACCGCAGTTACTAGTGTCCTAAGGAATATTTTAAAGAAAACCTCATCATTCTAGGTCAACCCATTTGGCTTAAGTTATAGTTGTATCAATTCAGTATTGAGCTCAAGAAGATATTTTTGACAATAATAGATTTATTTCCATTAAAAACATTGTAACTAGCTATAACATTACAGAAATAACCTGTGAAAAACATCAGACACACCATAACCAAAAAATAACTTGAAGCAGATGTGTTCCATAAGTGCTTTTCTACATCTCTTCCTAGTTTTTGTTATGACAGGTAAATGATCTCCTACATTCAAAAGCGCCCGGGAAAATTTAGATAAACGATTGTATGATCTTTTCCTGACCAGTGGCACTCTGTCGTCCAAAGGTGATCAAAGATTCTGTCAATTCTACCATAAATGGCAGAATGGTACAACGTTGTCGTGTTTCTTTATAAGTGATTCACGCATTGACGGCAGTAGTGAATAACAATTTATAAAAACTTTTTTCCACCATTGTAGGGACCTGCGATCTATATCATACAGACCAGTTAATTGGTCTAATAAGTCCATCCCTCCCATGTACATATAGAATTCTATTGCTTTGGGGTACAGGATACTAAGTTTACTACCGTCTTTGGCGTTACGATTTACTTCAGTCTCTGTATTCTGATGGAAGTTACTAAGTATAAGAACTTCTTTTGTGTCCATCCATAAACACGCGAGTGTTCATTACAAACACTTTCAATATTATCACTAAACATTTTTCCTTTGGAAACTTTAGCATATTCTTTAGAATGGGAATACAAGTCCGAACTGCTGCAAACGGCAATGGTCAGTGAAGAAACTGACGTAAAAAAACGAGCAAAGTAGAATGCGGCTTCTTCTTAACGTTCTATCTTGTAAGTGTTTTTATAACTCTCCTCTTAACGTTCCTTCGGTAGCCACTTCTTCTCTTCCACTATAAATTTCAGTCACAGACATAGCCAGTTTGAGAGTCACAACGCTACCGAATTTTGATTCCATGCTTAATCGGCTTCTATGGAAGATATTGTTTGAGACTGCTTTTTCCCTTGAATTTCGCAATCTTCTCACCTTTGGACTGGAAGGGACTTTCCGAGCTTGATTTTAGAAAAAAAGTACTTCTTAGCCATTCGATCAAGTCTTCTACGTGATAAGGAGTCGTCCAGTTTCTTAGGAATGTTGAAGTAATAATCAATAGCTTAAGGCGATCTCTTGAAATTGGAAGTTTGATAACTTTATTTCCTAGGTTCTTTTTGGAAGGCCAGCAGCTGCTAGCTTATTACACGCCATAATAAACAGACAAATATGATCATAATTTCATGTGAATCCGTGTGGTGTTGCTTTTTCCCAGATTTCTGTCCCTATATATCCAGTCTTTCATTGGTACACTGAGCAATGTAGTTTAGGAGACTTTTTGGAAATAATTTCAAGAAAATATCAACTTCAGAAGACCTTCTAACAAAGTAGGCTGGGATAGTAGTTGTTACTTCGGCGTTCAGGTATCCACATTCTTGGCACGAACTTCTTTGTCGGCTCAACTCACGCACAACCTTTCAGAACAGCAGAAGTATCGAGAGATGTACGAGTTTCATCAATTTCGGACTCTTTCTATTGGCTAGTATGTGGTTTTATTAATTTTCTTTTTCAATATCACTGCTGAGGTTCTCCGAGCTCCTCTCATACTCCGAGTCACTCTCATCGAATGGTTCAACAACTGACAGGCTATCCATTATATCTTGGAGTTCCTTTTGAGATAGGGTTCTCTCAAACAAAATATTCTACTTGGACCGGTTGGCATATATGTATCCAATAAGAAAGCACCATTGCGATATAGACATACACACACGCGCACACACGCACGTACACGCGCACACACGCACGCACACACGCACTCACGCACACACCGCATGGGAATCTTTAAAACAATAAGAGATACGAAGGCGGTTAAATTAGAGAAAAGTTGTATAATTTAGGGCATGTTCACATGTAGTTTGCAAAAGATCATTAAAGTTTATCGTTTCCGAGATTTAAAACAAAATGTGTTGTTTGGGTTTTTCTTTTTTTTTGTAATTCCTTCATGTAGTTTAAATGGTTTTTAAAAACCAAAGGTACTTCTTCATTGTCACTTTTTTATTCTATTAGATGGCGTTTTCAAATTTTTCATTCGACGTTTCGTCTCCGAGAAACCATCATCAACGAAACCAACGAAACACCCTGTATTCGATAGTATTTTTTATTACGAATTTAACCATGTATTGCACATTATGGTTTTGAAGCTGAAAAATTAGGATTTTCATTTTTACATTTTTCATATGATATCAGTTAATATTAGACTTTGATAAAATAACACTTGTTTAACATTTTGTTGAAAACTGTTTAACTTACGTTTTATTGCGTTTCGATCGTTGTTGTTATTTGAATTGTACGTATTTTAAGTTGTTTTTATTACCATTACTTCGTGGGTTGTTTTTTTTTTGCTTCAGTTTTGTTAATTTATAATTATAATGACTCGATAAATGTATCTATAGAAAGGCGAAATTTTACAAACGAAGAAAAGTTCCATATGTTGACATGTTACATCTTGTCCCACAGAAGTTGTGCAGTTACTGAGCTGATGTATTTGGATAAATATCCTGAACGAAGGCATCCTGGTAAATTCATTTGTAGACGTTTGAAATCTAACTTAAAAGAATTTGGTTCATTTACAATATTTGTTCTATCCCGTCAAAAACAGTCTGTGACGAAAAAGCTAATACCGTTTTACAAGCCGTTGTTGAAAACCTTAAAATATCGACAAGACAGAAGAACATGGTACCGGTATAGCTAACTGTACAGCACAATTTCTTTTAAATAAGAATAAGTTTCATCTATATAAATTTCTAGTTTGTCAGGGTCTTAGACCAACTGACCAGGAGCGGCGAGCAGGTTTTTCCGAATGGTATACTAGAAAATGTGACGAAGATCTAAATTTTCCTTTTAAAATAATTTGGTCTGATGAAAGCATGATGACCAACAATGGAATTTTCAACCGACATAACAAACATTATTGGGCAAAACAAAATCCTTATTTAAAAAAAATCAAGACATCAACATAGGTTTGGATTTAATATGTGGATGGGCAGTTTGGGACAAATAATAATAGGACCTTTTATTTACCACAACAATTTAAATGCCGAACGATATCTGAACTTGCTATGGACTGATTTGGAAAATGCCTTGGATGAATTACTTCCAGCACTTATTAACAACTGTTGGTTTTAACAAGGTGGTGCCCCAGCACATAAGTCAAGAAATGTACAGGACCATCTATCATTGCGGTTTACAGGAAAATGGATATATAGTTATATTGAGGTAATTTCAATGAACCACGTGGCGCACACTTTGGTTTCAACCGACTACTGCTATACTACGAGGCTTAAAAACATTGAACTATAATTATTTAATATCTTTTGGAGGTAAAATCCGAATGGAACGTATGCTCATGTTGAATCCATTGCTTAATAATCCCATAGTATTTAAAAAACGTTGTTTGGGACACATATATCCCAATAGTGTTTTCACATCCCCAGAATTTAGAAAAACTCGTCGCAAAAGGGTTAAAACCCATTTGCGAACAAACGGGCGGACGGACAAGACATTCCCATATTGCATTTGTAACACATAATAAATCTGTTGAGCGAATAAAAATTATTATTTTTTGTTGATGACTCTACGTCTAACAAAACGTCTAAGAAAATTAAGAATGTACGCTTTAACGTTTCTGCATTTGTAATTTTTGTTCCTTTTTCTAATATACATATTTTTATATTGGGCTCTGATAATACACAAATTTGCGCCAATTGTATCTACTTAAAATCTGTAATTATATGTGTTTGTTTATTAAAAAAAATAGTGACATCACTTGTATAAACTATTTACCTCAAAATTTAGCATAATGAAAGATAAAGGAAAGCATCTTTTTAAGTTAAATGAGGATCAAACGAAAGTCGTAATGTTCATTTAAACATAATTATGCATAACACTGAAAATAATGGAAATTTATACCAACATGCCAATTAAAAATTGCATATTTATAATTTGCTTTTTAGACTGCAGTATATTTTAGTTACATATTTTACAGACATGGAAAAATACGTGGTTGGTTATATTTAGTATTACGATCTGTTATCTATAAAGATCCAAGACAATGAACGTGTTATGAAAACAAAAAAGTTAATGTATATTACATGTTAAATGTTAACTACATGCATGTTATAGTATATCCGTTTCCCACGCTGCTTATAAATTCTTAATTGTAAATTGGGTTTGATACTCCTTTTCCTTTTTATACCATTATACATAAAGTACTACTTGAAGAGAACACGGGTTTCACCTTCCTATACCTGTTCCACCTAATTATCTATTTATTTGTATGCCTGTCTTATTAACAATAATATTGCTCTAATTTATTTCTTATGTATTTTGTAATGTGTGCTTTCGTTGGATATACATTGACATTGAATAGCGACAGATTACAATACGTAACAGTGTGAAACTAACATTGTGGGGGTAACATTATTTCAACTCACTCCAATAAAACTTCCGGTAACAGTATTAATCTTTTTTTTTTCAAAAAAGAAATTTTTTTTCAAAAAGAAATTGTTTTTTCAAAAAGTAATATTTTTTAAGTTTGGTACGCCATTCATGTAATCACTAACTATTAAGCTGTAATTGTCCAATTGACGTTATCAAACGTTAGTACAATTATTTCCCGGCAAATCTACTAATGAGATTGATAAACTGATAAAATTACTTCCCCGTAGACGTTTTGTGTTTTTGTACCAGGTAAGATATAAATAAATAATATGTGGGAGCATTATGCTACTATGTACCACTATACTCATAATTAACTGATTGTTTATGTGATAGTCAAAAAATTATTTCTACTTTAGATAAATTGAAGATTAAGCAGTAATGATACTCGACCACTGCTTAAAAATAGAAATTAAATAATAAAAATAGAATAAAGTTTTGAAGTTCTTAATACCATTGTAAATACTGAGAATTAATATTAACTACTTCCGGAGAGCAATAACTTTAAATGAAAGTGGTGATTTGGACACCATGTTTTTTTTTACCAGAATACTCTTCTCATTTATTTTTTTACATTTAAAGTAAAAAATTAGGTATAACAATATAATGATTTTCAAGACACTAGTTTGCGGAAAATTTGCAATAACAGAAGCTTCACATTTGAGAATTATTGAATCGTGATAATGAGGAACGGTAGGATGAACTTTTCGGGGCAGTAAAACATATCACGAACCAAAGAAATAATGAAGACCGGGTTTGTTAAATTTGTTGTAGGCAACGATAGGTTGTCACTTAACACTTAACGTATACTTTTCGCTAAAATACAAAGAATCCTAACGATTGATAACGAAACAAATCTAAAGATTAAAGTAAACATGTTAGCTGGTAGGGCAACAGATGAGATTGATAAATAACTATTTATTCATACGTTCACAAGCTATTATTTTATTGCTCAAATATCCTTAAGAACTGGCTGTATTCCAAATATTTGGAACAAGAGTCTAATAATTACTCCATTCTTTAACCCTCCTATTGTATTCGGGTCAATATGACCCAATCGCTTTCTTCTAATATGCGTTAATTTATTTAAATATTTCGTTGCCACTGCATGTCTTTTATTTCATTACTCTAATCACGGTGCACCTTGATTGATATTAGAAAATTATAATAATTTTTTTTTAGTGCATTTGTTACACTCACTGTGTTTGGGTCTATATGACCCGGTGAATTGTGTGCTTCAAATTAGAAGAACGAGAAGCAGATCATTATCATGGACGAATGTATTTTATTAGTTTTGTTTTATTTCCATAAATGTAAATCACTTACATAATATTGCGCATATTGCATATTACATGCGTTATTTGCGTAGCGGTAAACAAGTTTATTCCTGTCGAGACTTGTCTGTGGCTCCACGTATAAATGCAGCCAGTGAGCATCTCTGTGTTACTTTCGTAGTAAATATCGAACTTGATGCTATACTCTAATAAGAAATACCTAACAATTGAAATTTATTATTGAAAATGTGTAGTGAGAGAGTGCTTACAGATAGTGAAGTTTAGAAACTTTTGTGTGTTTTTGATAGTGATTCTAATGCTTCTGAAGAAGAAGACCATATGTCCGAAACCGAGATATATAATGGCTAATCGAATGATGAAGTGGAAGATACGATTTCAGATAAAGCTGATACGGGTAACCACGTAACTTCAAAAGAGGACAATAGCGCATGGAATGAAAAGACACATCAATTGCGAAGATTATCAGCAGCAAATATTATTTCGTAGATTCCTGGCCAACAAGATATGCTACATCGCGAATAATTGATATAAAATCGCGTACTTCTTATATTTCACACCCAAAATTGTAAACCTAATTTTGAAAATGTCAACTTTAGAAGGCAAAAGACTTTGTGGCTACACGTTTCAAGAACTAGCATTGGTTGAACTAGAAGCATATTTTGGCCTACTTTTTGTAGCTGGAGTGTATAAATCTCATGGAGAGACAACAGCCTGTCTGTGGGATGGAAATGTAGGCCGTTCAATATACAGAGCAACGATGTCGCTACAACGATTTCATGTAATTGCACGAATAATTCGCTTTGACGATAAAAAAAACTCGACTACAACGACGCCAAACTGATAAATTAGTTCCCATACGGGACTTCTGGGATGATCGGGTTGCAATTCTACCTAAGCTCTGTAATGTTCACCAAAAGTGTGACAGTAGATGAGCAACTGGTACCTTTTAGAGGCCGTTGTACTTTTAGACAGTACATCGCGAATAAGCCTGCTAAATACTGAGTCAAAACTTGAACTTTATGCGATTCTGTAACTGCTTATGCATATAACATGCAAGTTTATCTCGGAAAAAAGTTGTGCTAGATCTTACTTATGGTCTAGAAGATCACAACGTTATGTGTGATAATTTTCTTACCTCATACGATCTGGGGCAGATGCTATTGAAAAGAAAAATAACCGTGCTTGGCACGATTCGCTAAAATAAGCCTGAATTGCCAGCCGCATTGGTCTGCAACAGGAAATAAGTTCTTTCTTCAAAATTTTACTTTACCAAGGACACGCCGATAGTTTCCTATATTCCGAAACGGAATAAAAATGTTACGCTCATGAGCACCATGCACCAGGATAACGGAGTGTGTAACCAAGATCATAATTATGATTTTAGATTACAACAAAACTAAAGGTTAATAATAACATACACATGCAGACGGCAAACTAAAAGATGGCCAATGACGATCTTTTACAATTTCATGGACGTTTCAGCTTACAACGCTTATGTTCTGTAGTGCGAACTAACTCCAACTTGGAATGCTAGAAAACTTACAAAACGGCGACTATTTCTTGAAGAACTAGGTAATTCCTTGATCACTCCAGTACTGCAAGAAAGAAAACGTCTCCCTCGAAGTATTCCTGCGGCTGAAATGGTTATAAAGTCACGTTCTTTAAACAATAATGCCGAAGTAAGGGAGCAATCAACCACAACCAAGCGTAAAAGATGTAATTTTTGCCCTTCTTCAAATGAAAAAACTAATATGGTATGTTGTAATTGCTCAAAATATCTATGTAAAACTCATGTATATTACTACTATCAAGACTGTTAACAAATAAATGTATATACCTAACTACTACGTTTTTCAGATGTTCTATACATAACATTTATAATAATATGTAATAAAAATACAATAACGTAATGAAATGCAATAAACAATAAATACATCTTATTTCTTAATATTAATTACTATTATATCAATTTAACGACGATAAAACGACAACTATAAGCTCCTGGGTCAAAATGACCCGAACACAATAAGTGAAACCAAAATGTTAACACAATAGGTGGATTAAAAGTGGGGATCGATCTGAAATAACAAATCACGAAGGTATGTCAACGAAAGTATGATTTTTGAGTATCAATTGAAATGAGCAACTAAAAGTGTAACATCTGAAATGCAACATGGTTTTGTATCTTAACCCTTGCACTCCTGATGTTTTAAATTTTCGTTAGAAGAAAAAATTACGGCAATGTATTCTAGTAGATGTAATAAATCCATAATATATATATATATATATATATATATATATATATATATATATATATATATATATATATATATATATATATATATATAGCACACAGACACAGACATTTCGTTCATTTTCATTTACGCTTTTTCACTTTGCTCATCAGATGATAAAGCAATATCTTTTACCCTATCATCGCTACTATAGTTTATATCGTCAATTTCATGTTAGCAAAATATTCAAGTTCTTCCTGAATTAATTTACGTTTCTTTGAATTCATACTGAAAAAATAAATCATAGTTCATATCTGTTGGGACAAATTTATCCCAAGAAAAAATACTGTAGGGACATATGCTCCCAGGCTACATATTTTACTAATTACATCAATTAAAAACATGCTAAACAGTAAAAACTTATTACTTACTCGGAAAGTTATTTATGTGTACAGGGTGTTCCACGTGTGATGTCCCTATATCTTATCACACAATCTATAACATAAAGTTATATAAAAGTTGTTTGGATTTATTAAAATTTTTAAATTATTTACTTTTTATATATACAGGGTGTCCCAGTAATTCAGAATCGATGTCAATTCGAGAAATTTAAATGGAACACTGTATTTTATTACATATTTGGATTTTCCTTAAGAAAGTATGTACTTTTATCTAAAAAAAATTTTTTTTAATTTTGCATAGTTTCGGAGTAAAATGAGGTTACGTTATTTTTATCACAAAAAATTGAAAAATTAGGTAAATTATATATATTTCACATCACAAAGGTTGTGATAAATGATCCAAATCATTAGAAACTTCTATTTTAATACTGGGTGTTTTTTATACACGGGTCAATCGAAAATATTTTGAATGTAAAAAAAACTTGGATTTTTTAAATAGAACACCCTATATTTTATTGCATTTTTAGATTCTATATTAAAAAATAAAAAACTTCGTAATTACACTTTTTTTAAAATCCTATTAGTTTTCATTTGGTTATTTCAAAATAATAATTGTCATAAGTGTTAACCGTTAAATTATACTGTTAAGTTTACGAGATTAGTTTAAAAAAGTTGTAAAAGAAAAGTAGAATCCTTACTATACCCAGTTTGTTAAAAATTAATATTTAAAATAATATTGGTATTCTCTCTCTTTAGTATTTGCGTTTGCAACATGTTTTAAGTTTAAGATTTAGAGTAGGCATAGGGTAAGGATAATGGCAGTTTTTATTAGTAATAATTAAAAATCAAGGCGGGTGTGTTTAGCAAAGTAAACAACTTGACAGTTAAGAGAGCTATGATAGTATATTGTCCGTTTAATTCTTTTGATTTTGTGATAAGTTGTGTTAAAAAAAGCATTTATATTATTATTGTAAAAATGGTAAAATATTCCGAAAAAGAAAGATTAAATTTATTCGAATGCTACATTAGAAGCAATAGAAGTCCAGGACTGGCTTTAAGAGCATATCACACCTCTTTTCCTCACCGAAGAATACCAAATAAAAAAATATTTAGGAAAATAATTTCGGATCTACATGAAAAGTCTGTTGTTATTATTAAAAACGAAACAGACCAAATACAATTTTAATACAAGATCGTCAAATTGAGGTTTTATTATATTTTACTGAAAATCCTGAAACTTCATTAAATGATGCTACCCGTGATTTAGAAATAAAGAAAACTAGTATTCATGGAAGCCTTAAATTAAATAAATATAAGCCATATAAGTTTATCCCTGTTCAGCAATTAACAGAAGCTGATTGCAATGAAAGACTGAAATTTTGCAATAGCATGATGGGCATGCAATTTGAAAGAAATATATTTCCCAACGTGTTTTGGACCGACGAAGCTACCTTTAGTACAAGCGGTATGTTTAACAGGCGTAATTGTCACTACTGGTATAAAAATAATTTATTGAAAGTAAAAAGTATATGAATAGTAGGAGATATAAGCAAATGTTGGAAACCCAATTACCAGAATGGCTGGAAACTTTGCCGGAGCGCGTTCGAGCAAACCTGGTTTACCAGCGGGATATCGCGCCGTATCACTGCACGGACGAACTTATAAATTTTTTAACTGAAAACTTCGACACAACTAAATGCAAAAATGGCACGATCTCCTGGCCTCCAAGAAGCCCTGATCTATCCCCACATGACTTTTTTCTGGGGTACATTAAAAGAAAAAGTTTACAAAAATAGGACGAACAGTATTGAAGAATTGAAGCAAAAATTAGAGAGAAATTGAAGCATTAAATAATTCTGACGCAGTGAAAATGCAATTCAATCTTTAGAAACTAGATATACCACATGTATAGCGGTTAATGGGGAATACATTGCTATTATAATAATTATACATGAATTTTAGTTAGAATTTAGTATTTTTGTTTTAACAACCTACTTAAAATATTATTTTACCAGAAACAATGCAAAAGGTTAGAAAAGAGTGTCGAAATATTATATTTTTAACATACAAAATCAAAAGAATTATACGAGTAACACGCTATCCCAGCCTTCTTAACTGTCAAATGGTTTACTTTGCTAAACACAGCCGACTTAATTTTTAAATAATTATATTGCTAAAAACTGTCATTACCCTGATCCTAGGCCTACTCTAAAGCTTAAACTTGTAACGCAAATAATAAAGAGAGAGAATACCTATATTATTTTAAATATTAATTTTTAACAAAGTGGGTATAGTAAGGGTTCTACTGTTCTTTTACAACTTTTTTAAACTAATCTCGTAAACATTAACAGTATAATGTAACGGTTAACATTTATGACAATTATTATTTTTAAATAGCATATGAATGAGCAAAAATTGTGATAAAAATTACAAAACCTAAGTTTACTCCAAAACTAATGAAAATTTTTAAAAAAGTGTAATTACAAAAAGTTTTTTATTTTTTAATATAGAATCTAAATATGCAATAAAATATAGGGTGTTCCATTTAAAAAATCCAAGTTTTTTCATTCAAAAATATTCAAAAAACACCCAGTATTAAAATACAAGTTTCTAATGATTTGGATCATTTATCACAACCTTTGTGATGTGAAATTTACATAATTTACCTAATTTTTCATTTTTTTTGTATATAGCAAGAAGTTTTTTAATAGGGTAATTTTGTGATAAAAATAACATAACCTCATTTTACTCCGAAACTATGCAAAATTAAAAAAAAAGTTTTAGATAAAAGTATCTCAATTTCTTAAAGAAAATCCAAATGTGTAATAAAATACAGAGTGTTCCATTTAAATTTTTCGAGTTGACATCGATTCCGACTTACTGGGACACCCTGCATATATAAAAAGTAAATAATTTAAAAATTTTAATAAATCCGAACAACTTTTATACAGGGTTCCACATATTAGACTATACAATTTAAAAGTCGAATAAAAACTTTCTAATCAAAGTAAATTAACTTTTTAATGGACTAATATGTAGCTTATTCTTTGGGATTTATGACGAAAGTAAATAACAATTCAAGTTTTAAAGATCATGTCTTCCAAATGCCCTCCTTCGACTTCAATGCATTTTGAATTCTAAGTTCAAAATTTATCATCACTCGGCGAAGCAAATCTCCATTTATTCCTGCAATTTCATTTCGAATCTGCTCCGGAATTGTTGCGGGACGACTTGCAAAAACTTTTTGCTTTAGGTATCCCCAGAGAAAAAAATCGGGGCCGTTAAATCGGGAGATCTCGGGGCCAATTCAAATTTCAAATCGGGAAATTATATGGCCGTCAAAAAATCTCGCAAAATTCTCATAGTGTTTCTGGCTGTGTGAGCCGTTGCTCCATCTTGCTGGAATAATATGGCGCCATTTAGTCCTCGTCTAATTAGTTCTGGGATAAGAAACGTTTGCAACATGTTTATGTAGCGTTCGGAATTAACTGTAACAGAACGGTTATTTTCATCCTCAAAAAATAAGGACCGATAATTCCAAATGATGCTACACCGCACCAAACAACGACTTTTGGACTGTGGAGGTTTTTGGTAAACAGTTCGTGAGGATTTTCTACTCCCCAGTATCTAAAGTTTTGCTTGTTAACAACACCGTCCAAATGAAAATTTGCTTCGTCGCTCATTAGCAAATTATGAATTTCTCCACGATGCTGATGTAAAAATTCTTCACAAAATGTCACCCTCGCTCCTTTGTCTAGATCACTGAGGTTATGTGCAATTTGATATTTATAGGGGTGAAATTTTATATCGTTATGCAGAATTCTGTGGAGACTTCCCTTAGATATTCCTAGGGCAAGAGATTGCCGATTAGCCGATCTCTTAGGACTTCTTGTAAAGGCAGCTCTCACTCGTTCAATATTTTCAGGCGTACGCACCGTTCTTCGACGTCCAGGTTTTTTAATGTTTTGCACAGAGCCATTTTCACGCCAATGACGAACTCACGCCGCAATTGTAAAGCGTGTTGGTGCATCGCCCCTATTATTGTTTCCAAACTGCCGTCGAAATGCACGCCGAACTTCTTCTAATGAACCAGCTCTAATGTAGACTTCCACAGAAAACACACGCTCTTGAATCGAATAATTCATAATGCAATGAAAATTGTTAAACTGGAGTAATTATATCGTTTGCGTATAACGCATATTTGACAGAAACACTTAAGTCGTTGTTTATAGACAGGCGCCTCCTTGATCTTTAAAACTTGAATTGTTATTTACTTTAGTCATAAATCCCACAGAATAAGCTACATATTAGTCCATTAAAAAGTTAATTTACTTTGATTAGAAAGTTTTTATTCGACTTTTAAATTGTATAGTCTAATATGGGGAACCCTGTATAAAACTTCTTTTTATCTGTTATAGATTCTGAGATAAGACATAGGGACATCTTACGTGGAACGCCCTGTACAAATAGACAAGTAAAATAATTTTTATACGATTAGAAAAACTGTTAAAAACACCAATTTCAAGGAGCAATGTCAACACGTGGTTTTACTTCATACAATTTTTTTAGTTAATATGGCTTTCTCTTGATGTCCACTACTTGTTAAAATACACAGCAGATATATAAACTACTAAAATATCCCATCCCAATTCTATTTCAATGGAGTTTATAAAAATTTTTTTGAACATTGCTTGGGATAAATATATCACAATAGGAGTGAAAGTGTTAAAGTTTATCATTCGATTTTGTTAAATGCTTTGGAAAATGGTAATCAAGTCGATTCTATAAGCGCCGATTTTTCCAAAACATTTGACAATGTAATTATCAAACACAAATGATTGAATCCAAATTTGTCGAAATAGTTAAATAGAAAATGGATGTAAAAAAAAAAGGAATGGTAGAAGGGTAAAAAATTTACTTACTTACTTTTTGGGTAAAAGTCGTATATTTACTAGTAAATTTTACAAACGTTAAATGTATTTAAAAGTAAATTTTGCGAGCTATTAAACGTTTCAATAGCAATTGCAACTATCGTTTTCAGTGAAATATTAATGCCATTAAAAATGTATAAAATATGACAACGCGTATGGTAAGTCTTCTATAATAATATGATTAAAAAATAATTTTTACATAGAACAATAGATTGAATAATATTAAACCGTCTTGACGGTTATCTGTTCCGAAAACACCTATACAAAAGGGTGGACTCCTATCAACTGGAACTTGGGCCATAATTATGTACGCATAATTTGCTCTGGGACTTTCTTCAAAGTATTTTTGAATGTTGCCGAAGAAGCTGGATACCAATTTTTTGTGGTAAACCATTTGCTAATGGGCTTACGAACCCAATAATATTGTCCGTTTTGAACAGTATTGTATTCTATTCGTAATTGCTGTAGCGTCCTCGCTTATCCACACTACTTTTGGTAAATTCCGCTTGATTAAAAACTTGTTTAATTCTAGAAATTGTACACTCCTTCTTGCATCAGATGCAGATTTTGAATGTTTCGAGTACTGTCGATGTTGCAGGTATACAACTGGCAAGTTGGCGTGTAAAGTTTCATAACTTAGTCTTCCACTTACAATAAATAAGTATATACAAAACTGTAGAAGTTTAGGATTAAACATGTTATTTTGACTCTGTCCTTATTTTTGAGAGCTGTGTCCAGCAGTATCTTTAAAACGAACTAATACTATCCCCACTTCATCAACATTTTCTGTTTTATGGGTAGGTAGGATATTAATTATCAATTCTTTTAGTCGATCATTTTCCTTTAAAATCAATTGGGAGGCGTTTAAACATTTTACATAATTTCAGATGAGGGCTGTCTTAAATCTTGTTTTCGCGAGTTCTACGTCTTCTCTCGTCCTACTATACTTTTCTTGCGCCCACTTCCTTTCTGTTTTACTTACGCTTTCATCGCTTTCATCTTTGTTTGCATTAGTCGAGCATTAGTTTTAGCAGAGCCGTGTATCGTTGTCACGGCTCTGCTTTTATAAAATCAAGTTTGACTATCAGTATGTTGCGAATTGCTTGAATTGTCACTTGAACTACTTAGAGTTCTTATCCGCTTACGCTTTTTGGGATTATCTCTCGGATTATCTTCAACACTTATCTCTGCACTAAATTCTGTTCCATCATCAGGACCATTTCTTACTTCAGAGTACGATGGTTTAATGATTACATTCTGTAAGATATGTAATTTGTTTGATGGCGAGGGCGATGGTTTACATAGGGGTCTAAGAGATTTACATGAAGTTGCAGTTGTTGCTTGACGCAACGCTTCAGTGGTTACACTGTTATGCTCACTTTTCTGTTTACCACCCGGTTGGTGTTTTGCCGGTGTTGCTAAGAAATAGTTTTTTATAGTGTGGTTTGGATTCTGCGCGTTATGCATCAATCTTTCTTTTTTTACATGACTTTTTAAATGATTATGAAAGTTTGTCAAAATCCAACGAGCTGTTTGATTGCTATTTCTAGCAATTTTGTAGATTCTAACTACTCTGTCACATTTAAAACATCCGATAGAACCTGATAATGACCCACTACCGTCTATTTTGACTGTTGCGCGTAAATCATCACCTTTCGCAGTATATCCTAAATGAGTTTTCAAATATTCCCTAGCAATGCTTTTGATGTGCAAACATTCATCATTTATATTAACATTTAAACATAATAATGATTTATATTGTTGTTCACTTGAAGATTTCTTTAAAATTGAACTTGATCCTTCAGAAAATTGTTTATGTGCTAATTTTACAGTCGATACTTCGTTTTGAAGTGAGTTTCTGTAGTAAACAGAAATCATTGAAAGCATTTTTCTATGACCACTTACTATTTTAAAAGCCTGAATATTCGATTTAAAGATTCCATAATATGCCTCCGCGTCAAAATCAGATTCACTAATAATTGATGGCAGAGTTTCCTAGCAAAGGTTTCAATTTCCAAAATGTCATCGTCATTTAATTCTGCTAATAAAGGCTTGCTGTTATATCCGTTTATATCCAGTAACTTTTTAAATAAGAAGGCATTTTACGTTAAGCGCATTTTCGGCTTCTCGAAATAAATCAAGCGATTCCTCGAGTGATTCACCTGTATCACTGCACACTGGATGGATTTGACCTCCGATTCCATTGATATATGAGTTGCCTAGGAGTAGTCATAGTGTTTTCGCGGTTTTATTTAAACCTCGATTAAAACCAGCATGTTCAAAAACGAAATAAAGCGAGTTTATAACTAATTCTTTTAAACCGTTTCTTAAATGTACGTGTATAACGTTTACCACTAAAAGAAGGTAATTTGAAGGTTTATGACCACCATATAAATACGAAGACAAATGCACATACAATAGATTAATTCCTCGATTAATTCATAACATCCTCGTGATATCCGAACAATAATGGCACGATTACCTCGACTATCCACTCACTATGCGTGTTATAAGAACTGGGAAGATAACTGTGATCCTCGTTATGATGTTATTTTGAATATGATTGAGCAGTATTTACAAAAACACTACTTTGCAGTTGCACCGCAATATCAACTGCAGTAGAAAAAGTGCAAGTTAAGGCGCGTATTCATTGGGAACGGACTCAACGAACCAACGCGTGGCAATTCGAACGCATCCGAACCGAGTCAAAAGCGTTTGGATCGCCTTGCTTCGTTCTCGTTGAAGTTAAATAAAAATATGTATAATAAACAGATATTTTACTTACTGCAGTTTTCGTGATGAAAATTATATACCTGATTGAATAAAGGAAGAGAATTCAGATTTATTAACCTGAATGCAATTAAACGTAAGAAAAATGTATGTATTGATCGTAATACAATTACTTATACATATCAAACTTTAATCATGATAGAGTGTATCTGAATTTTTTTTTTGTTTTTTGAATTTATACTTATGTTTGGTAATAGAAACATAGGAATATAGAAACGGTTTCGGAAACGGTATGTAATATATTAGTCTCAAATTTATTTTAAAAGAATACAAGGTGGCGGTAAAATGGTAAGACTAGAATTTCTAATAAATCCGAAATAAATCCACTTTATAATTTACTATATCAAAAAAAAAATGTATGACTTACTGGTAGACGCATGAATAATTAATACCCATTGATGCATTTTACACTGTACTAACTATACGGCGTCAATTTCAAGGTGTACTTCAAGTATAAAGCTTCTTTAACCAAATAGCCACACACCTTTATGTAATTGTTCGTTCTCTTATAAATATATGCCTTTATGCTTCAGCATTTCAGAAAGTTTGTTACTAAAGGCCACTTATTTCCATTAATTTCCACTTTATTTCCACTTATTTCCACTTTATTTCCACCTTATTTCCACTTTATTTCCACTTATTTCCACCTTATTTCCACTTTATTTCCACTTATTTCCACTTATTTCCACATTATTTCCATTTATTTCCACCTAACTGTACACCTATTTCCACTAGTGATTTACCCCTCGGTAAAAACTTATTACTTACTTGGAAAGTTATTTATGTGTACAGGGTGTTCCACGTGTGATGTCCCTATATCTTATCACACAATCTATAACATAAAAAAAAAGTTATATAAAAGTTGTTTGGATTTATTAAAATGTTTAAATTATTTACTTTTTATATATACAGGGTGTCCCAGTAATTCAGAATCGATGTCAATTCGAAAAATTTAAATGGAACACTGTATTTTATTACATATTTGGATTTTCCTTAAGAAAGTATGTACTTTTATCTAAAAAAAATTTTTTTTAATTTTGCATAGTTTCGGAGTAAAATGAGGTTATGTTATTTTTATCACAAAAAAATGAAAAATTAGGTAAATTATATATATTTCACATCACAAAGGTTGTGATAAATGATCCAAATCATTAGAAACTTCTATTTTAATACTGGGTGTTTTTTATACACGGGTCAATCGAAAATATTTTGAATGTAAAAAAAACTTGGATTTTTTAAATAGAACACCCTATATTTTATTGCATTTTTAGATTCTATATTAAAAAATAAAAAACTTCGTAATTACACTTTTTTTAAAATCCTCATTAGTTTTCATTTGGTTATTTCAAAATAATTATCATAAGTGTTAACCGTTAAATTATACTGTTAAGTTTACGAGATTAGTTTAAAAAAGTTGTAAAAGAAAAGTAGAATCCTTACTATACCCAGTTTGTTAAAAATTAATATTTAAAATAATATTGGTATTCTCTCTCTTTAGTATTTGCGTTTGCAACATGTTTTAAGTTTAAGATTTAGAGTAGGCATAGGGTCAGGATAATGGCAGTTTTTATTAGTAATAATTAAAAATCAAGGCGGGTGTGTTTAGCAAAGTAAACAACTTGACAGTTAAGAGAGCTATGACAGTATATTGTCCGTTTAATTCTTTTGATTTTGTGATAAGTTTTGTTAAAAAAAGCATTTATATTATTATTGTAAAAATGGTAAAATATTCCGAAAAAGAAAGATTAAATTTATTCGAATGCTACATTAGAAGCAATAGAAGTCCAGGACTGGCTTTAAGAGCATATCACACCTCTTTTCCTCACCGAAGAATACCAAATAAAAAAATATTTAGGAAAATAATTTCGGATCTACATGAAAAGTCTGTTGTTATTATTAAAAACGAAACAGACCAAATACAATTTTAACACAAGATCGTCAAATTGAGGTTTTATTATATTTTACTGAAAATCCTGAAACTTCATTAAATGATGCTACCCGTGATTTAGAAATAAAGAAAACTAGTATTCATGGAAGCCTTAAATTAAATAAATATAAGCCATATAAGTTTATCCCTGTTCAGCAATTAACAGAAGCTGATTGCAATGAAACACTGAAATTTTGCAATAGCATGATGGACATGCAATTTGAAAGAAATATATTTCCCAACGTGTTTTGGACCGACGAAGCTACCTTTAGTACAAGCGGTATGTTTAACAGGCGTAATTGTCACTACTGGTATAAAAATAATTTATTGAAAGTAAAAGAAGTATATGAATAGTAGGAGATATAAGCAAATGTTGGAAGCCCAATTACCAGAATGGCTGGAAACTTTGCCGGAGCGCGTTCGAGCAAACCTGGTTTACCAGCGGGATATCGCGCCGTATCACTGCACGGACGAACTTATAAATTTTTTAACTGAAAACTTCGACACAACTAAATGCAAAAATGGCACGATCTCCTGGCCTCCAAGAAGCCCTGATCTATCCCCACATGACTTTTTTCTGGGGTACATTAAAAGAAAAAGTTTACAAAAATAGGACGAACAGTATTGAAGAATTGAAGCAAAAAATTAGGAGAGAAATTGAAGCATTAAATAATTCTGACGCAGTGAAAATTACAATTCAATCTTTAGAAACTAGATATACCATATGTATAGCGGTTAATGGGGAATACATTGCTATTATAATAATTATACATGAATTTTAGTTAGAATTTAGTATTTTTGTTTTAACAACCTACTTAAAATATTATTTTACCAGAAACAATGCAAAAGGTTAGAAAAGAGTGTCGAAATATTATATTTTTAACATACAAAATCAAAAGAATTATACGAGTAACACGCTATCACAGCCTTCTTAACTGTCAAATGGTTTACTTTGCTAAACACAGCCGACTTAATTTTTAAATAATTATATTGCTAAAAACTGTCATTACCCTGATCCTAGGCCTACTCTAAAGCTTAAACTTGTAACGCAAATAATAAAGAGAGAGAATACCTATATTATTTTAAATATTAATTTTTAACAAAGTGGGTATAGTAAGGGTTCTACTGTTCTTTTACAACTTTTTTAAACTAATCTCGTAAACTTAACAGTATAATGTAACGGTTAACATTTATGACAATTATTATTTTTAAATAGCATATGAATGAGCAAAATTGTGATAAAATTACAAAACCTAAGTTTACTCCAAAACTAATGAAAATTTTTAAAAAGTGTAATTACAAAAAGTTTTTTATTTTTTAATATAGAATCTAAATATGCAATAAAATATAGGGTGTTCCATTTAAAAAATCCAAATTTTTTCATTCAAAAATGTTCAAAAAACACCCAATATTAAAATACAAGTTTCTAATGATTTGGATCATTTATCACAACCTTTGTGATGTGAAATTTACATAATTTACCTAATTTTTCATTTTTTTTTATATAGCAAGAAGTTTTTTAATAGGGTAATTTTGTGATAAAAATAACATAACCTCATTTTACACCGAAACTATGCAAAATTTAAAAAAAAGTTTTAGATAAAAGTATCTCAATTTCTTGAAGAAAATCCAAATGTGTAATAAAATACAGAGTGTTCCATTTAAATTTTTCGAGTTGACATCGATTCCGACTTACTGGGACACCCTGCATATATAAAAAGTAAATAATTTAAAAATTTTAATAAATCCAAACAACTTTTATACAGGGTTCCCCATATTAGACTATACAATTTAAAAGTCGAATAAAAACTTTCTAATCAAAGTAAATTAACTTTTTAATGGACTAATATGTAGTTTATTCTTTGGGATTTATGACTAAAGTAAATAACAATTCAAGTTTTAAAGATCATGTCTTCCAAATGCCCTCCTTCGACTTCAATGCATTTTTGAATTCTAAGTTCAAAATTTATCATCACTCGGCGAAGCAAATCTCCATTTATTCCTGCAATTTCATTTCGAATCTGCTCCTTCAGCTCCGGAATTGTTGCGGGACGACTTGCAAAAACTTTTTGCTTTAGGTATCCCCAGAGAAAAAATCGGGGGCCGTTAAATCGGGAGATCTCGGGGGCCAATTCAAATTTCCAAATCGGCCGTCAAAAAAATCTCGCAAAATTCTCATAGTGTTTCTGGCTGTGTGGGCCGTTGCTCCATCTTGCTGGAATAATATGGCGCCATTTAGTCCTCGTCTAATTAGTTCTGGGATAAGAAACGTTTGCAACATGTTTATGTAGCGTTCGGAATTAACTGTAACAGAACGGTTATTTTCATGCTCATAAAAATAAGGACCGATAATTCCAAATGATGCTACACCGCACCAAACAACGACTTTTGGACTGTGGAGGTTTTTGGTAAACAGTTCGTGAGGATTTTCTACTCCCCAGTATCTAAAGTTTTGCTTGTTAACAACACCGTCCAAATGAAAATTTGCTTCGTCGCTCATTAGCAAATTATGAATTTCTCCACGATGCTGATGTAAAAATTCTTCACAAAATGTCACCCTCGCTCCTTTGTCTAGATTACTGAGGTTATGCGCAATTTGATATTTATAGGGGTGAAATTTTATATCTTTATGCAGAATTCTGTGGAGACTTCCCTTAGATATTCCTAGGGCAAGTGATTGCCGATTAGCCGATCTCTTAGGACTTCTTGTAAAGGCAGCTCTCACTCGTTCAATATTTTCAGGCGTACGCACCGTTCTTCGACGTCCAGGTTTTTTAATGTTTTGCACAGAGCCATTTTCACGCCAATGACGAACCCACGCCGCAATTGTAAAGCGTGTTGGTGCATCGCCCCTATTATTGTTTCCAAACTGCCGTCGAAATGCACGCCGAACTTCTTCAAATGAACCAGCTCTAATGTACACTTCCACAGAAAACACACGCTCTTGAATCGAATAATTCATAATGCAATGAAAATTGTTAAACTGGAGCAATTATATCGTTTGCGTATAACGCATATTTGACAGAAACACTTAAGTCGTTGTTTATAGACAGGCGCCTCCTTGATCTTTAAAACTTGAATTGTTATTTACTTTAGTCATAAATCCCACAGAATAAGCTACATATTAGTCCATTAAAAAGTTAATTTACTTTGATTAGAAAGTTTTTATTCGACTTTTAAATTGTATAGTCTAATATGGGGAACCCTGTATAAAACTTCTTTTTATCTGTTATAGATTCTGAGATAAGACATAGGGACATCTTACGTGGAACGCCTTGTACAAATAGACAAGTAAAATAATTTTTATACGATTAGAAAAACTGTTAAAAACACCAATTTCAAGGAGCAATATCAACACGTGGTTTTACTTCATACAATTCTTTTAGTTAATATGGCTTTCTCTTGATGTCCACTACTTGTTAAATACACAGCAGATATATAAACTACTAAAATATCCCATCCCAATTCTATTTCAATGGAGTTTATAAAAATTTTTTTGAACATTGCTTGGGATAAATATATCACAATAGGAGTGAAAGTGTTAAAGTTTATCATTCGATTTTGTTAAATGCTTTGGAAAATGGTAATCAAGTCGATTCTATAAGCACCGATTTTTCCAAAACATTTGACAATGTAATTATCAAACACAAATGATTGAATCCAAATTTGTCGAAATAGTTAAATAGAAAATGGATGTAAAAAAAAAAGGAATGGTAGAAGGGTAAAAAATTTACTTACTTACTTTTTGGGTAAAAGTCGTATATTTACTAGTAAATTTTACAAACGTTAAATGTATTTAAAAGTAAATTTTGCGAGCTATTAAACGTTTCAATAGCAATTGCAACTATCGTTTTCAGTGAAATATTAATGCCATTAAAAATGTATATAATATAATAGATGAACAGCAATTTTGGAATGAGAATGAGAGTGATTTTATGTCGTTTTTTATTTGTTTTGTTAGTTATAAAAATTACTTGCTTGTGTTTCTACAAATTAATGTTCACAACCACTGCATTAAAGCTAGACTTTGTAATGCGTGTCATTATCCAGTGTAAAACTTACCTAAAGCTGAATAGTCTTAAAAATGGTCTCTACACTTTTGCTCTACGGTTGATAATTCTCGATATATTCACAAAAGGTACCAATCTTAGAAAATCTTTTAAAATGCACTGCTTAGCACTTATTTATTACCCTACGAAATACTTTTATAGAGAAAAGTTGTGTAAAATTGTATTATTTTTGCACTTTTTCCAATAAAGTTAATAGTTTTACAAATATTCACTAAAAGTACTTTAGAGCCCTAATTATGTAACTTTTAAGGATTTCTTTATTACTCTACAAAACTTCATCAAAAAGGGTTATCTAATTGTTAAATTGTTTTAACAAACTATCTGAAAAAGTTTTCGGCGTATTTACGAAAGCCTTTTTGAATTATCTTTTAAAAAAGTTTACACGTTTCCTGCGGAGTTAATAATTTTCAATATATTCATAAAAGTACTTTCGAAAATCTTTTTGAGAAGTACTTTCTTTAGGTCCTATTTATTACCCCACAAAAAACTGCAACGAAAACTTTTTTTAAATTGAATTACCTCTAAAAATAGAATAATAGAGGAAAATTCGTAAAGATTATGTACTATTTGGATTAATTGAGTGAGGTGTGTATGCATAACGTTTAACTTCGCTGCTAGTATGATGTAGCTAGAAATGTAGACTTTATCGATATAAGAGGATGCCACTAACTAGCCGTTTTGAAACTGTCTACCGGTAATATTCTTTGGTATTGTTACTGATAAAATTATTAACGGTATAATAGTTTTTCTCAAGTTTACTTTACACGCAACTGCGATCGATGATCGGTGGGGGGGGGGGGTAAGTGTGGTAGATATCCCCCCCTAAGATTCCCGAAAAAATGCATCTGGGAAATGTTTTCGTCGTCTAGAACACTCTTGACTATGAGCTGCACAATTCTATTCTACCTCTATTACTGTCAGTGAGTGTACGTGAGGCATCCCCCGCTTTCGGGTGTACCATTTTACTAAATCTCTCTCTGTCTGCTGCCTACCCATTAATGATTACTCATTACCTAAATCAACAAATCATTAGTTTCCTACGACAGCGCATCGCACGGCAAGTACCACATATTTTTTCAGAATGCACAGTATTAGCCAGAGTAAATATGTTAAATATCCCACACGATACGAGGATCGATCGTGAATCATGTATCTCCACAAGCCAACGTAATATTCATTCTACTTACAATGGATTAAAATGAATTATAAATCTACCCTTCATGGGGAAATGTCTGGCAATCTTATACTGGTATTTGAGTTACGGAATAACTAAGTGTTTGATTAACTGTTTAAAGAACATTCTTCTCTCCTGTTCTTTTTTGCCAAAAAATATAAATGAATTAATGAACAATTTTATAAATAAATTACCGCTTGTGAGTAAATGAACAATAAAAAATATAAAATAAATATATACACGTAAATAAGTAAATAAGCAAATGGGTCCTTATGCGAAGTATGAGTACCCCCTCTAAGAGAATATTCTAGATCCGTCCTTGCGTAACTAACTATACAGGGTGCGTCACGACGGACGCGACGGGGTTATGAGAAAACTAGATATATTTTTTTATTTTTGTTGCAGGACATTGTGTAGGTCCATTAAGGCTACATTTTTAAAATAATTTCAAATATACAGGGTGCTTCAAAAAAGAGTGGCATATCAAAGTTATGTTTTTTAATGAAATGCCCTATATTTTATCACATTATATAATCAATTATGAAAAATAAGATATACTTTCGTTAGGGTTCCTTATCCCTAAATACAGAGCGTTTTGACTTATTTTCATTTTTCTTAAATTGCAAGGTTTTGAAAAAATTAATTGTTACCAAATGAAACTAATTTTATCAAAACTGCTTCAGAATCTCGAAAATAGACTGTTTCATTGATTTATTTGGCAATTTAATTGCGAAATATACTATACTGGGTGTTCAAATTTTTCGGTTGTATGATTAATACATTCAAACTATAATATTTTCCTTATCTCAAATGGAACACCCGGTATATTCTAGGTCTGTGATAATCTTGATCAATGTGTTGTTTACCGATGTGGCAACGTTTCATAATAATGACCATGTTAATCGTCATAACTAGCAATATTATGATACCGAAAATAAGAATACAACAGATCACCAGAATCGATGGAGTATGAATGTGTATGGTGGAACAATGGGCGATGAAGTTATTGGTTCATATTTCTTACTTTAAATCTCACTTTAAATGGTCACAAATTCTTAAACTTTTTATAAAACGACTTTTGGCTACTTTTAGAAAATATTCCATTAGACAAAAATATGGTGATTGTGCCCCTGGACATTTTTCACGGCGTGTAAGGGATGTTTAGACCGAAAATTTCATAACAAATGTATCGGAAGAGGTGGCCCAATTAACTGGTCTTCTAGATCTCTAGACCTCACTCCGATGAATTTCTTTTTATGGGAATATAGTAAAAATCTGGTGTATACTACTCCTCCTACTACTGCAGAAGGCATGATAGACCGAATTAAAAATGCATTAGGAACGGTCACTCCTGTTATGTTGCAAGATGTAAGATGTTCGCTTAAAAGAGAATTTCACTCTGCACTGAAAAAGATTCCAGTTATTTCGAGCATTTGTTATAGTAGTTATGTTAAATTGTTAAGAATAATAATATTATTTAATATATTCGTGATATTGTCAAATATTGTTGAATAACTTGTAACGTGAAAGTTTAGGTATAGGGATACTTTAGTACTTTTTGGAACATCATTGAATTGGTCACACGACAGACCTAAAATATACAGAGTGTTCTATTTTAGATAAGGAAGATATTATAGTTTGAATGTATTAAAATACAACCGTATAGTATTTTTCACAAATAAATTGCCAAACAAATCAACGAAACAGTATATTTTCGAGATCCTGAAGCAGTTTTGACAAAATTAGTTTCGTTTGATAACAATTATTTTTTTTTCCGAAACCTTCCAATTTAAGAAAAATCAAAATAAATAAAAACGCTCTGTAAAAGGTATTTAGGGATAAGGAACCCTAACGAAAGTCTCTTATTTTTCTTGATTAATTCAAAAATGTGATAAAATATGTTTCATTTTAAAAAACATAACTTTGATATGCCACTCTTTTTTGAAGCACCGTGTATATTTGAAATTATTTTAAAAATGTAGCCCTAATAAACTTAAACAATGTCCCTGCAACTAAAATCAAAAAATATATCTAATTTTCTCATAAAACTACGTCGCGTCCGTCGTGACTCACTCTGTATATGTATATTAGTGTGGTAAATGAGATTGATTCCTGGTGGCACTTTTGCAATGATTAAGAGGAGAAACCATGTTTCACACATATATGTGATTGTGAATGATAAGAATAACTGAAACTGCGTGCTGGGATAGACTACTAAAGTTTCGCTAGAGCCGTTTTAAAGCCTTCTACAGCGAATATTCGGAAGTCATTTTTATGAAATTTTCATATTGTCGTTTTGTAAGTGTAGGTTTTTCGGTGACCACCCGTTACCAAAAAAATAGGTTTGTATTTTACTATCCCGTTTATTGGGAAAATACTTCAAACGGAATGGTGTAGTTCTTCCAGATGTTGAACGATTTGTTATACAGTTCACCCGACAGCGACCAGAACACTTCGCAGAATCATTGAAGAGTTCTAAAACGCTAAGATTTACTACTACGAACTCTGATAGCCCACAAGCCTGTTATCGTTTAAAAACACTGATCTTATCTCTAGCTTTGAAGACAGTTACGATGTGGGCACCATAACTTGTCGGTCTGATATAACTGACATAACAATTTTTATTTTTCAATATAATCTCTCTAGTGCCTAGGAGCCACGCCCGCAGTAGGCGGTGTATGTTCCAGTTCTTGTAAGCGGGCTGCAGTTTCTGAAATGACCCTGTCTCAATGTTCCTCCACGTTTCACACGAATATTGTATTATGCTCTTTAAAGTCGATAAGTAATATGCTATCTCACAATCCCAGAATATTGTGTCCATTCTCTTTTTCTTTGAAGGACTTTCGCTCTTCTGGGACCAGCTTCATCTGTTGGTCGCATTTCTATTGATTCCCTTTTGAATAAAGGATCATAAAATAGGGTTGCTGTTTAATCTGCTGTGACAATGGACTCTAAAATCGGTTTTGAATCGTCTCCGCATATGTTTAAAAACGTACACGCATGTTCGACTCGACATGGACGTTGGAGAGCAAAAAAGAAGACGCAGTTCCCATCTACCATAATCTATGACGTTATCATTTCAATTGGCCGACCGTGGCGCTTATCAGCTTAAACGGATTCTTGGCATAAACGGATATATCTATAATATAGAGTTTCTCACCATAAACGCCGTCCAAATGTTGTTTAATTTGATTAGACGTATTACCTCTTTTTGTTAAAAATTTAATATATCTATGAATGCAAATGATTGATAAATTTTGTTATATTTTCGTGCGAACTACTGAAGGTTTCAAATGAGGACGCTTCTCTTTTTTATGAAGTAGAACATGCCATCTCTTCATTGTGTGAATGAGGTACTGATTTTATGAGAGGTGCTCTTTTTTGTGAGATGACATTATTTCCAAAATTTACTTCGTTAATAATACCTACTATAATGCTCACAAACCTATCATATCGATAATATTTAGCTAAATATAAAAATAATCGCCCTTTCTCTCCAAAATAAATCGCTATTTTTAAGCTCGAATATTGCCTAGGAAGTAGAAATTTTGAAACGCTAATAGGTAACTGTACAAAAGTGCTTGAGCAAAAAATAATACAGAAAGGAAAAATCTTTAAAATTCTCACATCTTTAAGGTAAACAAGTAGTAAGGTACTTGAAAAATTAACACATTGAGAAAAACGATTTTAATAACATTGTTGAAGTTTATACATAAAAGCTGAAAAAAAAACAAGCATCACCAATACGGAAATTTAAAATTCTCGACGTAGTTTTGAAGGTGGTTTTTAAATTTTATGGAGTCCTGCATTTTTTATCCTGTTCCTCGATAAAGTATCTATGTATATATCTCACGTATGGGCTATAAATTTATTGATATCTCAGCCTTCACAAGACGGAGAGAAAATTTGCAGGAATGTATTCAGGCGTTTTATTTATATTTTTTCGAATTTCAATTTTTATCTTTAGTTTTAAGAATTATTGGTAAAAGAAACCATTATGACAGTTTATAATTCAATGCGGAAGTGAAAACGTACAAAATCATAAAGGATGCTTATTTTCTTAGTCATGTTATAAATATTATGATGATGCCATTCTTTATAAACTTAATTAAAATGTGATATTTTTTCTTTAATTCGTCTTTAAGCAGCAAATTAGAACTTTGAGAAATAAATTAAACTATTTGGAGTGTTTCAAACTTGCAAGCACTTGTAGAACTGTTTTATAGTGAAATAGTTTTGGAATACATGGAATTAATTGCTCGAACACGGTCCGGTATGATTATAAAATTATGTTATCATTCTAAAACACATTCATACTTAGTTGGTAATAATCCATACTGTAACCAGGCTTAATCACCGAAAATAATTAAATTGAACTGATATATCAAAGAATGCTGGTTTTTTTTGATAGCTTTAGAAGTAACTGAATATTCTTTGCGATTTTAGTAATTTATGAAAAAGTTTAATTGGAAAATGTATAATACTTTTTTTAATTAAATACGTTAAAATAGAAGATACGGTTCTGTGCTTTCCCTTTAGTTAGCTATTTTAACGGGCATAGATTCAGTATTTGTATCGAAGTTATAATATCCGGAAATTTATTATCTTTGGGTTGTTCTGAGTGACCATTCAGCATATTTCACTGATATATTTCGGGTTCTTAGTTTTATGACAGTGTTTTTTTGCAATTTCATCATTTATGTCTTTATTTGATTTTGACGTTAGTGTCCCCTCGAATAACTCAAGATTTATTTTCAATTTAATTATGCAAAAAATTAATTTAAATAACGCTTTGTTTCAGCGTGTACATTATAATAAAATAATACAGTTACGTAATTTTACGTACAGCTTAAATACCAGTTAGACTCTTAGTTATCTTTAATACATGTTTAGATACATCTTTATTTATTTAATTAAATACTTATGAACATCATTTAGTGATGTGTTAAAAGAACTTATAAGAAACATTGCAAAACCGTAAGATTTGTTATCTAATTTTCACTGATGTTCAATTTTTAAACAGAAATTTAAAAAAAGATAATTGATGAATTAAACGTATTAAGTGTAATTAATAATAAATTTGAGGTCAATAATCTGAAAATTTATTAGACGAGTAATGAAACAAATTAAGCAAATCCCAACAATATGTTGCAGTTTAATTACCTCATTTATTTTGAAAATTTCTAGAAAGTTTATTTTTTCATATAATGGAGAGCAGTATTTATTTTAATTTGTCACTGTATTTTGTGATATTTTTAATTATACACGGTGATTCCAAATTAGATGCCAATCACCAAGGAGGTGTTAGTATGGCTCATTTGTGATCGATATTTACCTAAAGTCTGTCCAGAAACGAAGCGAAGGAATAAATTAGAATAGTTCATTTATTTTACATATAAGCGGTACATGATTTTGTATTAAGTACTTAATAGATTTCTTAAACTAGTTTTAGGATATACCGCTTCCATACTATAGTGTTATATAAGTTATTTATCAATAGCTGCTAATCCTTTAACAATGGGACGTACCTGTTGTTGAGTTCTAAACTAAAGTTCCTAGGTGCACCAGCGTTTTCGCAATTCAATGATAGATTGAAGAAAATACTCTCACAAGAGGAGTTCTGGGGAAATCTCTGTACGTATTCTCTTTGTGCAAGAGATGCATTTCCATTACTGTATCCATACATAAAGAGAATATCAGTATATTCAGCATTAGTAAATGTAGCTATCTCAAATACAAAACAAATGATAAATAATGCATAAATAAATGATTACAAACGAGCAATAATAACAGGAACGATAATAACAATAACAAGAACACTAATGCAAATGAACGAACAATAACGGAAAAATTGAAAAATCACGAGTCACTAAAACATGCGAATTAATTTCTGAAATGTCAAAACAAATCAACCAGAGTTCTTGATTCCAAAACTAAATTTTTTCATAGCTACCCAATTTGGAAATTTTCGTCACCTATGGAGAATTCTAATGAAAATTACCTTTCAAGGAATAAGAAAGCGACCTCGAGCTTATGGTGGTCATTTTGAACACGAAATGTAAAATTATTGAATACAATGCTCAGTTCTAGACTATTTTAACACTACATGTAGAGAATAGTTTAAAAGTTATCAGATTTTTGTTTCTTTCACATTCTAATGTTGTCTCTACAATTGTTTCTTATAATCATATTCCTCATACTTTTGCATTTTTAAAGTGAAATATATATTCTTCTATTGAAAACTGGACTAAAAGTACTGTTTAAAAGAATAATTCCTACAGAATCAGCTAAAACTGAACGAAAATAAGGAATTACTACAAAATCACAAATATCTCGAAAACCGTTGATTTTTTGGTATGGCTCAATCAATCAGAAATGAGCCATACTAACACCTCCTCGAAAGTTGGCATCTAATTTGGAATCACCCTGTATAATATTAACTGTTTTTGTATTTTAAAATTAAGTTAAGCGTGATTATGATTCAGCGGACTATAATGAAGTCAAAAATTGAAAACAGTAGACACAAAACTATCCGTTTATTTAAAAATATTTACAATACAATGATTACAATTAGTCATGTTTATACTAGGTGGTACAATTCCTCAACTTCATTCATATTTCTGTAAATATCTCAGTTATTGCGTTTAAAACTAACTCAACCAAAACTTCAAATGAATTATCAATTTGTGTGCCTGCTTTTGTACTCGTTTTCATAATAACACACCAATACCTACTATGGTAAATAAGATGTATTTATTTTGAAAACATTTAACGTTATAATTCATTTTAAATATTCAATATATTAATCGTGCATAAAATTTTGTAGGCATTAAGGGCATAACTGGTTTTTATGGTCCTACGGCGCGTTCTTAGCGAAATAGCGTCCCGAATCATAAAACCTCATTATGCCCTTAATATATAATTAAGTATTATTCGTCCGTGTGAAATTAGCAATAATATTTCAGCAATAGCTGTTACATATTTATATTAGCAACGATGATAGCATGTTAAAGAATTTGAAGTTGCGAATGTAATGAATGAAAGGCAGCTTGATATTCTGCATGTATCGGAGACAAAGCGCAAAGGAAAGGATGGTAGATATCAGCCTAACACTATGGTCAGAAGTTAAGACTAAATTGCATGGCGCTAAAGGAGTTGGAATGATAGCGAGTGAAAGTGCGAAAAGATGTGTTAAACAGTACGAATTGGTACTCCTCCGGGTGATCTGGGTTAGAATGAAAGTGGAATTTCGAAAAACTTCGAGAACATACTGAACTCCTAGAAAAGTTCGGAGGCCAAAGAGTCACTGAGGATGGTGAACGCCTGGTGAACATCTGCGTGGAGAGAAACCTGTTTGTATCTAATACGTGGTTTAAGCATAGAAATGTGCATATGGCAAAGAGGTGAATCTAAACATATGATTGACTTGATAGTGTATGATGAACGACTTAGAAACCTGGCGAGAGATGCAAAAGTAATTCACGGATCGGGGTGTGGACCGGACCACTTTTTGGTCGTATCGATATTGTGTTTACGAGAAAGGAGTTGAATGTGAATGAAGCAGTGTGGAACCAACAAATAAAAGGCAATGACGTTGAAAGTGCATCTATAAGCTTGAAAGACTGTGTTGTCAATTGTGCCGTACAGATATGTGGAAGAGCGACTATAGGTAGACAGAAACAATGTACCTGCTTGGTGGAACGAATCTGTAAACAAGGCTGTATGCAAGAAAAAAGGCAATGATTGCTGCAAAAAATGATACTGAGAAAAGCGGTTGTATGAGATGTACAGATTAAGAAACAATGAAGCTAAGGAGGCAGTAAGAATAAGTAAAGAGGAAGTGATGGCTGTGGAAGGAGAGAAAATGTAGAATGATTTTGAGAGAAATGGACCAAAAATACAAAGCGTAGCCAAGAACAGAACGCTGCATAAGCAACGAAATAGTATGGGACGATTGCGAAGTGAGGAAATGATGGCAAGAATATTTCAGAAAGCTGTACTGCAGTGAGGAAAATAAGACTGAATAATTTAATAAGGAGAATGTAGAAGGAATAGTGAATGAAACTGAGAAGGATATTAGGTTAAATGAGAAAACTATAGGAAAGTTGAAAATTGGCAAAGCAGCAGGCGTGGATGAAATCACTGGTGAAATGCTAAAATATGGAGGTGCAAACTTGTGTGAATTATTCAACACATGCCTTAAATGTGAAAAAGTACCGAGTGATTTGAATAGCTGGATCATTGTACCACTGTATAAGGATAAGGGGAACAAGAGTGATTGCAAAAACTAGAGAGGAATAAGTGCTCAGTGTACCTGGTAAAGTATTTGGAAAAGTACTGATTGATAGAGTACGCGAAACTACCCCAACTAAGATTTGTGATGTGCAGTGTGGCTTCATGCCAGGGAGAGGATGTGTTGATCAGATGGTTGCTATCCAGCAGGTGATAGAAAAATGTTTAAGTGTAAAATGAAACTGTACTGTGCGTTTGTAGATCTACAGAATGCATATGGCCGACTGAGTAGGGAGAAGCTGTGGGAAATATTAAATGAATATGGCGTAAGTAAAAGTCTAATAAACGGAATAAGGGCAGTATATAACGGTAGCCGGGCATGTGTTGGGGTGAGAGGAGGTGTGAGTGAATACTTTAATATCGAACAAGGAATGAGACAAGGCTGTATGATACCACCGTGATTGTTCAATGTATATGGATAAATGTGTTAGGTAAGCATGTACCGATACAAATGGAGTAACGGTTGGCTACGTAAACCTACGAGTTCTGGTGTACGCAGATGACAGGCTTAATTAAGCGAGATGCAGATGAGCTACAAACGGCTCTGAGGAAATTTGATATAGACTGTGAGAGCATCGATCTAATGGTAAACCTCAACAAAACCAAGATTGTGGTGTTTAATCGGGAAGGTAAAAAGGGGAGAAGAGTATTTACCCTGCATGATGAAGTTGTGAAACACGTGGACAAGATGGTATGTCTAGGTAGAATGTTCACTGAAGTTGGTACAATGGATGGCGAGATCGAGCAACGTGTTAATTATGGAAGGAAAGTGATTGGAAGTATATGGATGATAATAAAAAGCGAAAGCATGAGCATGGCTGCGAAACGAGCAATCTATAATGGCGTATTCGTCCGTCAGTATTGTATGGAAGTGATACATGGGTATGTCAAAAGAAGCACGAAAGCAAAATAAATGCCGTGGGCATGAGATTCCTGAGAAGCGCATGCCGTAAAACGAGAAGGGATAAGATGAAGAATGAGTGTATAATTAATTAAGGAGTGAGGCGAAGAAAAGACGATGATAGACAGGTATAAAAGTAGTATACTATGTTGGTTTGGTAAAGAAAGAATGAACAATGCAAGTTTAACAAAGCAGAGATTCATACGCGAACTTCTAAGAGTAAGTAGAAAGTTTAAAATTTTTTTAGAACAAACGAAAAAATTGCCCTTTATTATTGCTCCTTATTTCATGTGGAATAGACAAATAATCTTGATCTATGTCAAGGGTTAAAGATCCCAAACAATGCATTTTAGTCCCTTCCGTTTACATCCGAGCATATAAAGTAATTGGGAAGTTTAAATTTTTTTAACAAACAGACAAAAAATATGTACCGTTTTTTTTTGCTTGTATTTACCTTTTTTTTTAGAACAAACGAAAAATATGTCTTTTTGTTTGCTTTTATTTACTCTTCATTTTATTTATAATTGATGTAAGTAGCAAACGTTATTTATAAGTGCTAAATGTATAATTTCACACACGTCTATTCACTTACGAAGGTAGATCCAAATGCTTTTAGAATAAATCAACAGATGGCGTTATGCGTGTGTGCTTATCACTTGTTTTGAAAACACCATTGTTCGCACAACAGTTGTCAAATTTTCAAACGGATTGGTTATAAATACTTGCCGTTACTATCGATACAAGTAAGCAATTTGTGCATTTTCTTAATCATGAATAAAAACGAGTTCCGTGCAGTGATAAAACATTTCTTTTTTAACGACTTAAATGCTAAACAAATAAAAACGGAGTTGGATGAAGTTCATGGTCAGTCTTCGTATACAACAGTTGCAAACTGGGTTGCGGAATTTAAACACGGAGAACAAGCATAGAGAATGCACCTCATTCTGGCAGACCAAAAACAGCTACCGATGAAGACAATAAGTCCATGAAATTGTGATGAAGGATGATCGTCTAGTCAAGTTGGGAGATATAGCGGAAAAAGTAAGCATTTCATACGACCGTGTACATTGCATCTTACATCAACATTTGTACATGAGAAAGCTTAATGCTAGATGGGTAGTATTATCTAGACATGTTCAAACGTAATGAAAAAGATTTTTTGCGACGTTTTATAACTGTTGACGAAACGTGGGTTCACCACTATACTCCGGAGACCAAGGAGCTGTTAACGCAATTGACCACACGTGGAGAGCCAACTCCAAAGAAGGCAAAAACATTCCGTCTGCTGCTAAAATCATGGTTATCGTATTTTGAGATTCCCGAGGAATAATTTGTATTGATTACTTGCAACACTGGAGGACAATAACGGGGGCGAGTATTATGCGTCGTTATTAGACAGACTGAAAAAAGAAAACAAAGCTAAAAGGCCTCATTTGGCAAAGAAAAAGGTTTTGTACCACTAGGATAACGCCCTATCCCACAAATCGGCAAAACTGTACGAACTTACAATTCCAGTTAATTGAAGATGCACCGTATTCGCCAGACTTGGATCCGTCGGATTTTTTCTTGTTCCCAAACCTCAAGAAATAGTTGGCTGGAAAGAAATTTTCATCGAGTACTGAAATCATCGAAGCTGTGAATGGATATTTTGAAGGTTTGGATAGTTCTTATTTTTGTGAATGGTTGAAGGGTCTTGAAAAGCGTTGGACTAAATGTGTACAACTGAAAGGAGACTATGTAGAAAAATAAATACGATTTTCCCCAAAAAGTTGTTCTTTTCCGTCTTGTTCTAGAAATTTTTCGATCGATCCTCGTATATCATTATGCATCACATGAGAATTAAATAATATTTATAAATTCTGATCCATTCACTATCGTTTTACAGTGTAGTAAGCCTTGGGGGTTCTTATCGGCGGCGGCGTACCGTTTACTAGAAATTACGAGATAATAATAAGGAAGGTTGTGTTTATGACGAACTTTATTATTGCTAGATTGTGTATTGTTACCTACTGTTTTGAACCATCTGCAGCATGTCGGAGAAGATGTTATAAATGTTGTAAATTGTATTGTTTGCGTGATATTGTAGACGTCTGAAACCAAGTTGACTTTAAAAGTGTTATCTTTAACCAGCCACCATATATTTACCGGGAATCTAGATCACTATTGAAAATTTAGAAATACTTTTCCATTCGATGTACTGTCGTTGTTGGCTGATCTTCAGTTCAACATTACTAGTGGATTGTAGAATTATTAATTTAAACATAAGGACGAAATATTATACGTAAACAAAATATGTACAAATTACATCCAAAACCAAATCATTCACTGCCAAATTAAAATGTTTGGAATTTTTGTAAATATAAGTTTAATTACTCTGCAAAATATGGTAGAAGATGGACTAGATCTTACCATATAATTCTATTTTTATCTTCTTTATCCCACATTTAACGGGAGCTACGAAATACCAAACACAGATGAATCTGTCATTCCTTTATTGACATTTGTCTATAATTATTAACACCTAAACTACCATTATAAAATACTTATCTTTTTTGGGGTTTTTAATGGTGTATTTTAAATTATACAATCTAAACGTTTCGATGACACTTACAGTTATCTTCGTCAGTAGTAATATTTGTTAAAAATTGTTAAAGATCTTGGAAACAATTTTGTCAAAGTTGAAAAATTAAAACATAAACATCAGCCTGCTATTAATATAACAGTTTGAGAAACGTATAAAGCCAACTATAATTAAATTTTAGTAAAGAATAACTAGGTCATTAAAAGTTAAATATTGTTAAACTGCCTTAAAGATGACAAATCAGAACACTCTGTACGGCGAAAGCTAACAATGAAATCTGTCAGCCAAAAAACACATTTAACAAAATTTAATCGAGTTTAAGGCAGTTTAACAATATTTAATTTTTAATGACCTAGTTATTCTTTACTAAAATTTAATTTTATAGTTGGCTTTATACGTTTCTCAAACTGTTATATTAATAGCAGGCTGATTATGTTTTAATTTTCAACTTTGACAAAATTGTTCATTTAACAATGTTTAACAAATATTATACTGACGAATAACTGTTATCGAAACGTTTAGATTGTATAATTTAAAATACACCATTAAAAACCCCAAAAAAGATAAGTATTTTATTATGAGTGATAATGGTGAAAGTTTACATTTTCATAAACTACAATTAGTCCCCATGTTCATATAAGAACAGAAATTATCTGGTATACTAACATGTAGATTTAGATAGTGCAATAGCTACATATTCGGCACCCTACAAGTTACAGGGACTCTACTACAAACAGTGGCGACAAGCAGCGATTAGCTCCGCCCATCCGCCATTATGACGCAAAATTTTTGTCGGGTTTGTATTATTAGCACAGGAAATTTAAATGTTTTGTTTAAAATCGATTATTTATAAGGCATTTTATTGAAATATGGTATTTTAATTTGGTGTTTTATGAGAAAGCCGAGTAGCCTCGAAAAAAAATCTCTGTTATACCTAAAAATTTGTGTTTAGGACTGTTTAAAAAAATAATTATGTTATTATCATTATACTAAGTATACAATGATGGTTTTTTTAATGTAAGTTTAATATACGGTCGCAAATAGACTTTACAATTGCGTTACAGCATTTTTAGCAGTTTTTTTTTTTAAAAATATTAATATTTTGAGTTTTGTTAATGCTTATTCGTAAAAACCATTTATTTGTAATATTAAGTACTTATTTTAGTAAGAGAATATTGTTTAGAACAATGCAGCCTAAAGAACAAAACCAAGATAATGTATATTTGATTCACATACAACATTATGCCTACATATCCAGTTCATGCTAAACTCTGTTTATTATTACAGATAATAATCACTAACTACTAAAATTTACTAACAATAACAATAATTATTCAATTCAATGCCTACATCTACTTTATTATAGATAATTTAACTCATGTATAAAAAATCGTATAAGTGGCAGTGCAAATTGTCACTTTGACAGTGACAAAGGTTACATACAATTTGTATAGCGACAAATGCACTTACTACAAGAATATTTAATTATTGTTTTTACTACTTAATATGCAATACAATAAAACTCCAAAATAGCACGGCAACAAAACTACGAATAAACAAAATAGTGTTTTAGTGGACCCCGTTACACAATATAATGTTATTATAACACTATATATTTTTATTTACACTATATTTACAAGAAATTAAATTAACATCAATAATTACTTTCTTATAACGCAAAAACGACACAATCTAAATACAAAACACTCACTGCTTAAACGTGAACAAAGAAAACTTGCCTCTTAATGGCGGCCGTACACCACTTGACTAGTCTGTCCAATAAAAATCGATACATCAATTGTCGCCACTGTTTGTTTGCCGCTTCTAAATATTAAAAGCAACTTTCATAATTTTAACGGAACACCATGTATATTATTCAATTTTTTAATGCCCCGAATAAATCTAAATACATCTTATGTATGAAGTCCTATACCTATCTTCAATCATTTACGACATAATTGACCGACCATTAAATCTAAACCTTAAGGGATCAAGAAAAATGGTTTGCACATTCCTATCTTAGTTTTTTATAAGCTATCTCGATTGATAAGTACAAAAACATAATCTTCTAACAAGGGAATTTATTGAAAAAATGGTTTTACACACACTCACACACTCTTACATACTCTCACACGTTCTTACATACTCACACACGCTCACACTTACACTCTCGCACTCTCACACACTCTCACTCACACACACTCACTCACTCTTACAGACTGTCACACACGCTCATACTCTCACGCACTCTCACGCACTCTCACACTCAACTCTCACACACTCACAGTAAAATTAACATACATTCAAACTAAGACTCGAACACACTCACACTAAGACTCACACACACTTGTACTAAAACTCACACTAAGACTCACACTCACGCGCACTCAGAAGCACACTCCAACGCACATGGGTGCAACTGGTAACAAGAGCAGAACGATATTCAGTATTATGAGTGTTTAGTAATTTAAAATTGGGATTGAATTTCAATTTATACAGAATGTCATAATTAACATTCCGCGGAGGTTTACATCTAAACAAAAGTAGATAGAAACTGAATTAATTAAGAATCGCTCCTTTATCTTTTTTTGTATCTGCTGTGATTTAGTCGTAAGTTTTCCGTTGAAATCCTCATATTAAAAACTTTAAAAGTAAAATAAAAAGGAACTACTTTTAATTTAATTGTGAACGATAAATAAGTCTTATGTATACGTGTCTTTTTTTATGTTAACATAAGAAAGCAAAAGTTCATTATCACGAGTTAAGGTTTATCATTCCGCTTTTTCTACTATTTTATTAAACCTATCCTAATAGATATTTGTATCACTAGGCCAGAAATGTTCATTTTACGAATACTCGCAATAGTTTTTGTATGCCAATGACGCATAATGCTACTTTTCCAGCCGAAAGGAAAATTCTCAGATTCTCAGTATGCTACCATGTGGGACAGAATAAAATTTGCCTAGCAACGCGTCAAATAACAAACAACATTAATTGTCAAATTGAATTTGCAATTAAGTATATTTTGTAGAATTCGGTACAAAATACGTTACCAAAATCAGCGATAACGAATTGATACCATCCGGTATAAAAATTTAATAACAGAAGCGCGTGCAGTTGTGATTCCGAAAAAGTCGATATACAAATATCACAAATGCTATACTGACTTCAAAAGCTAGTGTACCACATGAAAGATTACGCAAACCTGTAAGAACATTGTACTAGCGTGTTTAAATTTTAAGTCGCGCTCTTTGAAAAATGTCTACTCTAGAGGTATTCAATGTTAAAGGCCACGTTGAAACTGAATGAAGGTATGGACATAAGCCAGTTTTTAAAGTTGCCTTAATCCAAACGAATTTTAAAAGCAACATTGCTATCCAACAGTGGTGCTTCCATGTCAAATCTCAAACGCTATGAGGGATGGAAGTCCAATTCATTTGCAAAATCGTACATTCACGACTCGATCGCCAACCAAAATTTTCACCTAAATGGTTTAATAATGGAATACTTGCCATGTTTTTTTAAACTTTAGCAAAATTGGTTGCTTAGCAAAACTTCTTTGAAAAACGTTTGAAATTTCAAAACTTCGCAAACTTTTCTATGACGTTTGATGTCGAACGGCTTTGTAAGCAATCAAAATATTTCTTTTACACTGCAGTACACTCTTCTTGATGGTAACTTTGTTAATGGCGATATGGATGACATGTCAAATTATCCACCTGTTTCAATTTTCCCGACTCTCATAGAACGTATCGTCGAAACCTGCCTTAAAAGATACTTTGAAGCAAATGATCTTTTCTTCAAGAATCAATTGGGTTTTAGAACAAGCTAGGGGACTGGTGAAGCTCTTATTTTTTTATTTATAGATAATACTATTACTTGCTTTGAAGAAGATAAATTTTCTGTTTCAGCCTTCTGTGACATTATTAAGGCGTTTGACTTCGTTTTATTATCAAAATTAGAAAAGTGTGGACTGGATAGTACAAATCTCGATTTCATTAAATCATAAATAACGAATAGAACCCAGGCGTTAGAATTGGGAATGATAACTCTCAATTTGTTTATGTAGAACCTTGGGTGCTTCAAGGATACATCTTGGGACCCTTAACTGTTTAGTTTTTGTATGAATGATTTGACTCATTGCTTAATGGAAATAACTCTGCATCAATCCTGTTTGCCAACGACACGACGCTTACCTCCCCTGGCATTGAAATAAATGCTGCTACTAATTTGTGCAATGAACTTGTTAATCAAGCTGAAGTATCGTTTAATTCAAATATGGTTTTGAACAGAGATAAAACTCAGAACTGCATATATATATATATATATATATATATATATATATATATATATATATATATATATATATATATATAGTGTATATAAATTTTCAAAGAATATGTTGCCTACGTACGAAGATGTTCGAAAACTGTTCATTTTCATCTCGCAAAGTCATAAAAAACAGTATAATAACTGTGCACAAAACCAGTGAAATTGTGACAAAAGGTAGAAAAAGTGTGGCGCAGAGCTTTAATACCAACAAAATAATATTGGCTCGAATTATTGTTTACCATGATGAGTACAGAAAATTGTTAAAACCGTATAAGCACAGAAAGGGCGAGGGAAGATACAAAGAAAAGCTGTTGAAATTTAATAACGAAAGCAAAACATTGTTTGATATTGTTACTTGCAAATGTTGGAAACATGAGGATTCCAGCTGCCCCAGAAATCGAACTAGATCAACGTACGAATCGTAAAACGATGATTGGTTGCTTAAACCGGGAAGAGACAAACAAAATTGAAAGGAATATATTTCTAGAATAAATTAACGAAAAGAATTCGAAAGAAAAGCTCTACTCTCTGAGTTCGAATCAAGTCCCAGTACAAGTTCACAAAAAGAGGTTAAGACACCATCGAATGCCCTACAAACCGATCCTATTAATGAAGACCCTGAAATCGTAACCTCAGGCTCTCAACCGCAATCGATTCCTTCAACTTCTTCACTAACAATGACGGATGTTACAATTGTTACATTTCCTGTTGTTGCCAGGACATTAGATCGTTATCGCGTTTCAGATCGTGCTGGAGCTGCAATTATATCCGCTGCTTTTCAAGATATCGGTCTGATTACTGAAGATGATTCATAGCGAGTTGCAGATCGGAGTAGAATTCGTCGAGCTCGTTCTAGAGCTAGGACTAGATTGGTAAACGAACCTGTAAGTAGTGTAAATGACGATCAAGAAATTATTGGATTGTTTTACGATGGCAGGAAGGATAAAACTCTGATGTACGAAGACAATTGTCGAAGAGTGGTTCATGAGGAACACATAACGTTACTGAAAGAAGCGATCTCTGTTTACCTCAGTCATATTTCCCACTAAAACGATTTACAGGCATCTTCTATCATTCCTATCCTCCAAGTCGATCAATACAAATAATACATTGGCTATTGGTTGTGATGGAACTGCCGTTAACACGGGGACCAAATCTGGTGTTATTCGGTTATTGGAAGGCAGGCTATAACGTCCACTTCAGTGGCTCATATGTCGATTACATGGAAATGAACTGACATTGCGCCATCTCTTTCAACATCTAGATGGGACAACAACTGGGCAAAAAGCTTTAATGGGCCAGTTGGAAAAGCACTTGCTAACTGTATACTACTACCGGTTGTTGCTTTTCGTGCGATTAAATGTACCATACCGGAAGTTTCAAAACAAGAATTAAGCATAGATTAACATTATTTACTAGAAATATGTCTATCTATTGACAATGGATTCTGTCATTAAAATCTTGCGAAAAGGAACCTAGGAAAAATTGTTCACTCTAGATGGCTAACAACGGCAAACAGAGTGTTAAGATTATATATTTCAACTGAAACACCGTCAGAAAATTTAATGATTCTCACTACATTTATTTTAACGATTTATGCCCCTATGTAGTTTCGCATAAAAACTGAGCCACTTTGCATTTTTGGTGCAAGGCATTTGTATAATACAATAAAACAATCACGCTATTTGACAGACGATCAAAAATCTGTTATTGACCCAGTCATACAGAGAAATGCATTTTTTTGGACATCCCGAAAATTTACTGCTGGCAATGTTGGCTGATAACAGACAGCACATTGGAGAGCTTGAACTCCGTAGAATACTGAAAAGCAGAAAGATGACATCAGGCTTTGCAGTGTTGCGTGGTTTCAAAACACCCTGCATGCCTCACCCAGGCTATTGTGAGATGTGTTAAGTTAGTAATTGAAGCAAGTTCTGCTGTCTGCGGATCACTTAGAAGAGATGGTTTTATCAAAAATAAGCTCAAATCATGTCTTGTCATGCCTAATTCTATAGAAAGAGTATCGTTTACAATAATTTTGCGTTTTTTCATTAACTTTGTATTTTTTTCTTTTAATAAATGCTGTTTTAATTTTTTTTTCTTTATTTAGGGAGCTCAATGATCGAAAAAATGAATTAAAATCGATAACGTTGATTGTATTAAAATTTTATGATATCTTGTACACAATTACAAATGGATGAAAATTTTGAAATTTCAAATGCGCTGGGACAACTGGTCTGTATTTGGTGGATAATGGCTCGGATATTGAAAATACATAAAAATTGTTTATATAAAACTTGTTCATAGTCAAATCACATAAAAATATTTTTGTGTATACAGGGTGTTTTGTTCAGGCCAGGCGCCACGAAACTTTTTATTTTAAACAGAACACCCTGTATATTATTACATATTCTGATTCTTCGTTTCATTTTAGATCAACTTTATGTATCACATGTAAGGTCTAAAATGGACAGTCTTTAAAAAATCGAATATCTCGGGAGCTGTGTAACATAGAGAGAGAGGTGCGGTTTGAACTATCAGGTTAAGCATGAATTGGCCAAACCTTTCAAACTGTGGAAAATGGTATTGAAGACAGGGGGTACCAAATAGAGGGCGCCGAATTTTAAAATTTTCAAACATATGCAACTCCGTTTTTTTTAAATAGAACCCTAACATTTTTTATACATTTTTAATTCGTTTTTAAATTGCCTATCAAACATCCATTACAATCCCTATACCTAACTTGAACCATTTTATTGTTACTTTAAGTTTTAATATTATTTTAACAATTTTTCCTGTATACGACGTGGTAGACGTTTAAACAAATGAAAAACACATGTAAGTAACTGTCAGTTTTCAATACGTTCTTAAGGTTTTCAATTGGCATATCTCTTTTTTTTCAAAATGAAGTTATCGACAGACTAGTTTACTAATTTATTGTTTATTTTGACATGTGTAAATATCTGTAAGATGCGGAAATGTAGAATTACCTAATGATAAATTTGGACTCATTTGGTTTGTTTTCAACAAAACCGTATCACCGGTTTCGCAATGTAAGGACTAAATAGTGAACATTGAATGATTTTAAAAGTATTAAAATCTTTTTGGTTTGAAATTCTGTTCTTTCTAAAAGGGTGTACTACATTTTATTTTATAAGTCTTAGTACCTACGTTTACAAGCACGCTGTCTATGATCTTTTAAACAACGAGGTTGGTTTTGAAGTTCATGGCGTAAGTCGAGAAGTAAAAAGAGGTAGTAGGTTGACCAAAAACTGACGCGCATGAACACAAAAATAAATTTGAATCTGAATTAGAGCAAAGCTGTTAAAGTGTTAAGTAATACTTTTTATATTTGATTATAATAAACCCTCCAGGAAAAGAATAGTTTTAGAAACAAATTGGGAACAACATTTTAATAGCTGCTTATATTACTGTATCAAACATTAAAATGTACCAGGTGAAAAATCGAACCAAAGATGCCCAATGAAATATTATATTGCATTGGGCAGTAGTTTGTATTATTCAATTTTTCAATCCCTCTTATCTCTAAATTTTGTTTTAAAGTTATGCCATAATATGTAAAAATATTCATGTAGTAACTACCAAATTAATTTCTATTCATTCTATTAAACTTAAAAACTTTTGCAGTACGGATCGGACGAATTTGCACACGATTCACCTCGTTACGCATCACCTACGGCGGGGACCAACTACTACTTGGGACCTGATGGAGCGGGAGACTGGCCATCCTCATATGCACCTCCTTATCAAACATATGATCCATATGGACTTACTCCTGAGACTGAAAACCAAGGATTACCACCCATGTCCTCGTTCAGAGCAAACGGTGCTCCACCTCCTGCAGCGCCAGGACCTAATAGTGCTGCCTTTATTCCAGGCCCTCATCCTCACGCTCATTCTCACCCTGATAGTATTAGTAAAGGATTAGGAACAGTAAGTATTTTACTTTTTAATCATGTTGAGATCGGATTTACCTTTTTTTTTTTAATTTTTAGATTTATCCAATTACTGGCGAACAAGCCAGTGCAAGTAGCTACAGTTCAGCACCTTCAACTCCAGTAAGTTCGCCACCACCACTGGCACCAGGGGGTTGGATAGGAAATCATAATACTCCTCATTCGCCACATTATACACAAGCAGTTACAATGGTAAAAACATAATATTAGATTAGCTAGCAAAAGCGAGTAATTTACAATTTTTTTTTTGTTAAATTTGGAAGTATGTTAGAAAACGTAAAACTTACCTAAAATTTATTTGATATTAAGTAGTGTGAGATTTTTGTTATAATATATGTATTTCATTTTTACTTTTCCATTGCATACATATAAGTAACCGAATTTTTATCCACCTATACCCAGTTGCATACTCTGTACTTACAAACTCAAGCAATTTTTTTAAATAATATATTCAATTAAAAGAAAACATTCATTCCTAATGTCATACATTCATACTATCTTCGCCAGTAGTGTTTACCGTTACGTCATCACATACGATCATATGGTGCAACATGAAAAACATGAGTCAAAATTACTTTCGTTATAATAAATTCTGATTAGAAAATATACCCCGAGATGGCAGCATTTAAAGCTGCACAATTCCAAAATACAATTACTTTTTTATTGTGATTTATTTTGTAAAAATTAGAGAACGTTGATTATCGTAATGATAACGGTTGCAAAACAATATCCTTGAAATCTAACAGGTGCTCGGTACGTTATTTTTGCAGCCTGCAGGTTATGTAGGTTATAAAACATTGCTGCCCTATTACAAACAATGCAATTGTCAACAAAATGTAAACATTTAATAACTGTAGCGGAATTATAAAATCAGGAGAATGGTTGTATTGTAAGTTGCTGATAAACAATCATGCAATTGATAATTCGAAAATTCAATTTATAGGTTAAACAATTTGCGTGGAGCAACTATTGAGCTGCACTGTTTATACCTTGCAAGGCTACTATGTTTCATAATCATAATTTCTTATTGTTGTTACCAATTCACTAGCAATGATGGCCCACAATAAGATGGTAACATTATTACACAAAATTGATGTTAAGTTATGTGTCTAAATAAAATGGAACTATTATTCGTACGAAGATGACATTTAATGTGGAACTTAAATTCTATGTGAAATGTGAGAATTAACATCTTGAAAAGCATTTTACCACAAAATATATTGTACTTACATAATTGAAAAACATTACTAATATAATTTATATTAAATATGAACTAACACACTTATTACAAATGATAGGTTGTTGAAAAATGGTTGTCAAAGTCTAAAACTTCTAATCGGAGTCGCTATCTACATCCGGCTTTCAGAATAGTTTCCGATGTTAATAATCAGTTTGTTAACTGTGATGTCCAACATTTCTTCCCGTTTATACCATTGTTTTATTGTTTCTTCAGTATGTTGCACATAATTAGCCCATAATGATTTTAATTAAGAGTTTACTTGCTGACGGTTAGGTGAACTTTAATGTATTGTTTAAGAAATTTCATTCGCATTTCTGTGATGTAACTTGTTTCCAGTAAAGCTCTATGGTTGGAGTCTTTTTTGAATTTGATGAAGACTTCTGTCACTTATTAATATGTGACTGTTACAAATTTCTGCATTTAAACTTGCAACTGTGACATGGTTTTCTATAAATAAATTAGTATGTGAAACATGTGTAAAAGATTAATATGTAATATTACTCCCTTTGTGTGTACGTACATACTTGTATGACGAATTCCTTATGCCCATTTTGGAAGTTCCAGGTAGATCATCAGATTTTGTTTTCTTGTGTGGTCTTTTTTACCCAAACTTGTTAAAACAGGGTTAGATGCTGCTCGACACTTGATATTTTTAATTATCTTCTCAGATATACCCTAGGCACTTACCACACGCTGTAATTTTGTGATTGTAATGAATTAAGATATGAACACTTAATGTCATACTTACTTCTTTGACAGCAAATGCTGATATCAGGGGGACCTATTTTCTTTAAAGTGTGTAATAAATGATGACTAAAAGAAGTAAGTGTAGGAAATGAGGAAACAGTCAAAGGATAAACAAACAGATGGAGGTTATGTAGTATTAGTTAAATAAGTATTAAATTCATATGCATATAGAACAAATAGATTTCACATTTATAGGTTTACTCTTTCTACTACATTTGCTTATTCAATACTATTGTCGATTTCGTCAAATGCACTACGAATGTTCACCATCTTTATTTAATTCACTGTTTTATATGAGAAGACAGGATAAGCAAATTGGATAGCTAAATTCATAAATTAATGACGTAGCGGTAAACACTTCTGGCAAGGATAATAGATGGAAAGTATGACCATTTTTAATTAGAATTAAAAATGAGGTTACTCGAAATCATATAAGTGTGATTTTTTTTATGTTGGCAAGCAAAGTATGCAAATTATATTAGTAGTTAGTGTTTTGTTTGTTGATTTTTTTTGTTTGCATGGTGTTTTTATTTTTCTTTCTGAAGCCCGCTCCTGAAGCACAACGATTAGACGATGCCATTGGATTCCTAAGGGACCATGCCGAAGTAAATGTAAGTGTTTAGATTTTGTTTTTTAAATTAAGAGATTTTTTATATGCGTTTATGGCTTATTTCCTATATCTAACAAATACTGTAAAATAAATTGTTACAAAATTGCTTTAGTTTGCCCCAAACTTTTTCAAATTGTTTTTGAAACGTACAAAATCATTTGCCTATTATTAAAGCAATTTTGATATAGCATTAAAATTATAAGAATTAAACTTATTGCTATTGTCATATTATATTTTTAGGGAACACGAATGGAAGAAAGACTGGATGATGCAATTAATGTACTTCGTAATCATGCTGAATCTCAAATAGGTTTAGGTCAACTACCGCCAAGTTTAGGTCCACCTCAAGTAACAACTTTGGGTTATACATCATCACCTCCTGAATCACCGTTTCCTGAACCTGTAAAAGTAGAAAGAGCGACACATAACAGTAGTAAGTTTACAATTGAAATGTTTTGTTTTTAGCGTTAAAAAAAACCCTTTCAGAAAAACGTAAAGAGCCTCCTGATAGTGATACAAAGCCTTCTAGTTCTATAGACAGTGTAGTAGCTCAACCTAATTCAACTAGTGCAGCAACAGTTACAAAAACGTCAAAACGGACAAGGAGATAGTAAGTGAAAATAGCTTTATAAATCATCTGTGATGGATCAATAACACTGTGGTTTGTGGTATGATTTCAAGTGAACGGTTTTGGATGGTTACTTGTTTTTATATAATTTTGAAATTATATGATCTGTTATAAATTATGTTTAGTAGAGGTATTATTTTTGATGTCTTTATGTTTTAAGTGTGCTTTATATTGTCCACAGGAACTGTTAGTAAAGTTAGTGTATAATACTCAATCATGTGTAGGTTTTTAACGTTAGATGGTGCTTATACACAGAACAACGCATAATGGCTGGGTTAACCTAGAAGTATTACCTAAATGGCAGTGGTTTATGTAACGAACTGACATGCACTTGTATTAAAAAGAGAATATAATTCACATGTCACATGGTACACTTTTGATTACTTTCATTGGTTAAAATACACAAACAAAATCGCAGAATAGGTTATCAAATCGGTGATAATTTTATCACTGCATGTTGACTGTCACATGATTTTAATGAATAAAATAGTTTACTGTCAAAAGTGACAAATTGTTTAAAATTGTAGAGCATACAAAAAACATTTTTTCTATTAACGTTCATTATATTCTCTTACCAAATATAACACGTGTTATGATTAATAATAGATGATACCACTCGTTAAAACTTTTAGAAAATTGTAGACTTTGAAAAAATATATTTTCTATTAACGTTCATTATATTCTCTTACCAAATATAATACATGTTGTGATTAATAATCGATGATACTACTCGTTAAAACCTTTATAAAATTGAACGAGTTCAATTTTCATCACTTTTAACTCGAGCTGTCATGGATGATAATCATAACACTAGTTATATTATCCCCGATAATGTTTTGAAACAAGTTTGTGATACATTACGTCACGTTCAACTAAAATACAATTATAATAAAATACTTATCTTTTTGGGATTTTTTAATGGTGTAATTTAAATTATACAATCTAAACATTTCGATAACACTTACAGTTATCTTCGTCAGTAGTAATGTTTGTTAAAAATTGTTAAAGATGTAAACAATTTTGTCAAAGTTGAAAAATTAAAACATAAACATCAGCCTGCTATTAATATAACAGTTTGAGAAAGGTATAAAGCCAACTATAAAATTTTAGGTCATAAAAATTAAATATTGTTAAACTGCCTCAAAGTTATTCTTTACTAAAATTTTATAGTTGGCTTTATACGTTTCTCAAACTGTTATATTAATAGCAGGCTGATGTTTATGTTTTAATTTTTCAACTTTGACAAAATTGTTTACAACATCTTTAACAATTTTTAACAAACATTACTACTGACGAAGATAACTGTAAGTGTTATCGAAACGTTTAGATTGTATAATTTAAAGTACACCATTAAAAAGTCCCAAAAAAGATAAGTATTTTATTATGAGGGTTAATTGTGAAAGTTTACATTTTCATAAAAATACAATTATGATTATATTTATATCTTTCCAACTTATTTTAAATGTTTGAACATTTAATTATATGATTTTGGATTACTAAATTTGATATTGTAATGTAAACCTTGTTTCATCAATTCAATATTTGAGTTTAAATGTACTTATTTCAGAATACATATAATATAACTTTTTAATACTAAATATGATATAACATAACACTCACGCCATTCCCTTACAGGGTAGTCAAAACGATCCCTGCTTCGTTTATTCTGAAACCTTTCTCCATGCTTTCCTATTCCTACATAAAGCGCTCCTAAGCAAACATGAAAACGGGATATATGCCAACTAACTTTAAAATATTATGGTCACAAAACATTGTCCAATGACGTTTATTATGTACATTCTGTGACGTTACTTCTTTATTGTCATTGTTGCCGTCTCGTATAGTTTAATTTTGCTCGTTTTCACTTGCATTTCAATTGTCTTTATAAAAAATCGTCTTGTTTAAGATGGGGTTGTTAGTTTTGTTTGATAAAAACGGTCTGTAATCTTTTTTAAAATATTCTGTTCAAACTTAACATCAAAATCGTTATGTGTCGTTTACATTTTATATGTTTTTAGATTTAATTTTTTGTAACATGTTGAAGAAAACTGTGCATACAGTGAATTTGTTTAGCATAGTAGTGATTGTTTTTACATTAATAGTTTTGTTATTCTCATTCAAAATTACTAGCTGAAATGTCAATTCGATTTATTGTTATGGTAACTCGACTTTAATGATTATGAATACTGTAGTTAAATTCTTACTTATTTATTGTTTTGTTAGTAAAAACAAACTGTTCTGTTTTTAACGATTAGGATCTGAATTTATTATTATATTATTATTATTAATGTAGCCCATAAGGATTTAAATTTACCGTCAAAATCTTTTTGCCATTGATGTACCAGAATGTAGTCAACGCCATTATCCCCACATCCCCTTTTCATGTTTACTTAGAAGTGATATGCCTTTTATCATACATTCTACTACATAGAGCCAAGTTTTACACAGCCCACCAGGCCTGACCTTACCTCCATTTTCACCCACATAAATTTGCTTTGTTTAATCTTTCTTTGTTCATTCTTTTTCAATGTGACCAAACCAACATAGTGTACTACTTTTATACCTATCTATCATCATCTTTTCTTCGCCACACTCCTTCCTTATACACCCATTCTTTATCTTATCCCTTCTCATTTTGCCACACACGTTCCTCAGGAATCTCATACCTCCGGCATTTATTTTACATTTGTTTTTTTTTTTATATACCCATGTCTCACTTCCATACAGCACTGATGGAACAAACATGCCATTATATAGGAAATTTCATGTAAGGTCCGTTGCATGTCATTATTTTATGTAAGTAGTTCCAACGTTCTAGACCGTTTCTATCTCTTTCTGAGTCATGAGGATATACGAAATAATAGCATGAATAAACTGTTGGAACTAGCTAAATATATTTATAACGTGCATGCTTTCGTTTGTCATTATTGTCCATATACTTCCAATCACTTTCCTTTCAGCATTGACCCGTCGTTCAATCTCCCTATCCATTGTACCATCCGCAGTGAACATTCTACCCAGATATACCAACTCGTCCACTTGTTTCACAATTTCATCATGCAGGGTAAATACTCTACTCTCCTTTTTACCTTCCAGATTGAACACCACAATCTTTGTTTTGTTTACTTCTACCTTTAGGTCTGTGCCGTCACAGACTATATCAAACTTCCCTAGAGCAGTTTGTAGCTCATCCACATTCTCACTTAATATGACTGTGTCATCTGCATACACCAGAACTCATACATTGATAACATTTACAACTATTACACCACTTGTGCCAGTGCATGCTTGCCTAATACATTTATCCCTGTATACATTGAACAACCATGGTGACATCACACAGCCTTGCCGCACTCCTTGACATTTTATGCCATCATAAAATTCATTTATATCGATGACGTGGAGGTACTTTTGAGTACTCTTGTTTTTTCAATAAAGTATGAAAACGCACGCGTAGAAAAGAATAAAGTTAAAAAACATAAGAAAAGAGGGTCAGTACTTGAGGTTCTATAGTCAATTTTCTGGAATAAGAATTTTATGAACTAAAATCATGAATTTTTTATGATACTTATTACAAATTAGCAGAATAAAAAAACGTTATAAAACACTACTTGTGAAAGGTGCACCAGGTTTCCATTACGGGAACATCAACAGTAAGTTTAAATTGTCTACTACTCGGCTACTATTTCATGGAGCACTTCGGTTGTTTTATACAGTATATTCATAGGTCTTCTTTCATTGATCTCTTGTCTAAACTAAATAAATCAATATTAATACTGTTTACAGTTTGTCGTGTTCACACGCAGGCATACTAAAAACACTTATGTATGATTATTCTCTCTGTCGATACGCACTAACTAGGTAGTACCTTGTGGTCATTTGTTATAGGCTGAATTGTACAAATTTTTATTTTGCAATTAGGAAGTCATTCTCTTGAGGGTTTTCTTTAACACTCTGAAATATGGGATTGTGTTGAGGCTTACATTTTGTAAATTACCAGTCTATTGTATAGCCCGGTGAGCTTTTTTTATGGGTCTGAAACAGCCGATATCTTAGGGTTAGTGGTTGGCATAGATGTGTAGAGTGTGAAATTAATAATTAAGTCGATATTGTCCACATGCAGCAATAAATGATCGCCTATTAAAGTCTTTCTTCCTTCCAATATTTTGCCTGTGGAAGAGGAACGAATTTAAGCTAATTGCATAAAAACAAATTATACACAAAAAAACACACCAAGCAGCGTTTAAAAATAATAAATTCAAAGCTCTTTTAATACCAAAAGCCACATTGTAATCTGGTTTTTATAAATTTCATTATTCAATTTGTGACTGTACTCAAATGTTTGGACATATCAAATTACCCACACAGTTAATTGAGCAAAGACATACATTAAATAAGGTACTATATCATTTTTTAAATTTTGTATAACAATTTTAGGTGTTTTGGAATGTTTTGAAACTTATTAATAAACATGAAAAAGTATTTGGACTACTTTTGTTAATGATTAAGCTGATCTTTTACATTTTTCATTATTAGAAGGTTTGGACTGAAGCATAAATGTATAAACTAAACATTTAATTTTGCAAGTATTTGTTTTTTGGTGTTGTTTCCCTACCCCTTATAAAAATGTCATATTACTGTCTAAATGTCTTATTATGTATGATGAAATTTTATGAAATTTGTTTTTTGATTATGACATTTTTCACTGAGGGCCTTCATTTGATTCAGGTTGTTCTGGAATATCATTGTGAGGGTGGTTTAATATTTAATCTATTAAGGATCTAAACATTAATTCTCACTAAATGTCACTATTTTTGCAATCCTGGATAATGACATATATGATATCTACACTGAGTGAGCATTATTAATACATATAAATATGGTTGAGTTTCTTAATTTCTCTTCATTTATTAATAATTTACATGTTCACATTTTTGGAAGAACTAATCTTCACAATCTATGTATGGAGTATTTTGGCTTAAGTACTATGAACGCAAAAATCGAGTTATTCAACTAACCGAGGACTCCATACAACACCTGTTATTACATGGTTTATGAATATGCACGTTTTTTTAGTTGTCCCAATAGCCAGATAATGTGGGAGTGAGAAAAAACAATTAAAAATGGTCTATGAATATGTACGTTTTTTTAGTTGTTCCAATAGCCAGATAATGTGGGAGTGAGAAAAAAGAATTAAAAATAATAAAATTATTAGTTTGTTTTGTTTCATAAAATATATACAATGAAGATCGGTTATAACGAACCATCAAGGGATCAACCAAATAGTTCGTTATAGCTGGTCGTTCGTTATATACGTTTTTAACTTTTATTGTAGTTAAAATTACGAGTACATAACAAAATCAGGTTTTGTTACGGGATTAATTTTCTATGTGTATGTAAATGTATATTTACTTAACCCAGATATGCCCATACGCTTACGCAAGGTATTTATAAACAGTTTTTAAATCGGTAGTTGTTTAGAGTACAAATAAACACAATTTATCTGAAAAAATAAATTTTATTGAAAAATAATACAAAATTGAAGCCGTACTACACCTAGTACGGTGGGCAAATGTATGACAACTAATCAACTATTCTTTGTTATTAAAGAATTTAACATTTTGTGTGGTAGGACAAAAAACACTTTACATGCAGTCCTTTGTTACACTTCGTACACCTAGTTGTGGTTCTCTCATGACAATGCATGCAACGGGTTTGCTTATCTTGAAGTATTACTAAATGATCTAAACGATCAAAGCGAATATCGATGCCTTCATTATGTGACATGTGACCTTTTGAAGAGTTTTGTTTTTTGTTTTGCACTAATAGCGTAGTCGCAATTCGTCTTCTAAATTTTAATTGATCTAGTTCTCCCCCCTTTTGCCTATGTAACTGCCAAGAGTTGTGTACTGCCATATCGATGCAGTGTGATATGAGTGGAAAATACCACTTTTTACTTCTGATCGATATTCTATAAAGACTTATGTTTTGGTCACTCCTGTCAACACCTCCCATATTGGCATTATATAAGTTAATCAAATGCGGCTGGGATACCTAAAACATTTTCAAAATTACAAGATCTATGTGCAGAATGGTAATCGATTGGACTGTATCTTCAATTTTCGTATAGTCGAAACATCCTCTCGCATCATTTTTCATTTGCTTGGAAGTCTTTAGAGGGCTGCTAGGTTTGCGATTTTCCCGTATAGTACCTGTAGCTTTGAAGTTCTTCTTGGAAAGCAGTTCCAGCAAAGGTAAAGTAGAAAAAAAGTTATCAAAAAATAAATGCATATACTGCTTATTTGGCCACCTTTTTCTCAAAACATCTGCGTATTCCAGAACTACAGATGGTCCAACTCCATAACTAGCATACTGAACGCTAATATTTGTAGCTGCATCTTGGTAGGGCTCGAACCAATTAACATAGCCCAATCGTGTTGCCCCTACCCACAATTTATAGCCATATCGAATAGGCTTCCCATAAATAAATTGTTTGCAACCATGGCGACCAAAGTATGGAACCATGGCTTCATTAACGCAATGCATTTCCTCGCATTTGCTATATTCTAAGAATTTTTTATTTAGGTGTATAAATAAAGGCCTAACTTTAGCATATTTGTCAGTCGCATCTATTGTATTATTATCTGCTATATGAAGATGAGACAGAATAAATTCGAATTTGTTTCTCGATATTGCCTCGGATACCAATACATTATGAGAGTCTCTCTCGTATTCCCAAAACATTCGTCGCCTAGGTATCTGTATATACCCACTCAGTAATAATACGCCAATGAACGCTTTCAATTCCGACTTTTCTATCAATACATTCTGGTTTCTTTGTTGTGCATACCGATTCGTCTCTGTTACAATTGTCTCTAATATTTCTTCGTCAAAAAATTTAAATAAATAAATCCGCAGGGTTTTTGAGATTCGCTTGTGCTATATCTATATCATCAAAAATGTTTTTGTCAAGTGGCAAGTCATTGTCTTCCCATTTATAAATTCTTTTTATTTTTTTGGGTTTAGTTACTTTAATTCGTAATTTCAAAACTGAAAGAGGCATTTCATCTTCAGATGAGAAGCTAGAGTGACTCAAATTGTTTTCATTGTCTGATATATTCCGTAAATTAATTTCTACCGGTGCTCGAAGTTGCGACCCAGGTAAATTATTTAGATTGACAAAATCTTCCGCGCCAGAATCTTCGTCGGTTTCATTTCCACAAGCATTTTCTGGTGGAAAAAGGGTTATGCAATCCACATTCTCTACTACATCTTCATCGTCTTCCAACATTACTAATGCCTCATTCGGGGAAAATCCCCTAAAACAATAATGAAGTGACTGTATAAGTGCCCACCGTACTACCTATAGTACATTAAAATATAAAGGCTATAAAAGTTACTCTAAAATAATTTTGTGAAATTTTTTTTTTCATTACGCGAATCTTATATGTTTTGTATATATTATATGATATATAACTAAAATTTTAATTAATTTAAAATTAGCAAAAAAACCTTACCTTGAAAAACGTATTCCATAATCTGCCATTGTCACAGTTTAACAAATTTCAGCCGCTAATAATAATCACTATGCAGTTACAAACGATAACTTTTACATCCACTCACATGCACTGCAGCTTACTAAATAACCTCAAGCAGTATAGAACGTATTGGGTTGCAGGTTTAAACAGGATTGAACAAGTTGTAAGTGTACTACATGTAGTACGGTGGGCATATCTGGGTTAAATAATAATAATACATAAAACAGAAAGATAAATTCTTTAACACAGCTAGAAATAGTGAAAAAAAATAGAAACTCCAAAAAAGCATCTAATAAACAATTAAAAAGGTAAATAAAAATAAAATAAAGGCAAATTTGTTGCACTTTTAAAACAGTGAGGTTGTTTCGACTTCCCTATTATATGTAGCTCAATTTTTTCTAAACTTTAAAGTTTTATCTGGAGTTAATTTATAAAATAATGCAGTTTAGTCGCCATTAAAAATATTGCAATCGTCATACCTTCGTCTAAAACTATAAAATTACAATATCTGTGATTTTTGTTTGTTTTAAAACTTTTTTTGTGAGTAATTCTTTTTGTAAATTTCTTACAATAACATTGCAGGCATTTAAGCAGAGTTCATTAGAGTTTAGATTTAAATTAATGTATTTTGACACTATTGAATATGCCGATAAAGCATTGGCTAACTTTGAAATTTCTTTCTCATCTTCATATTCTTCATTCAATACCTATTGCTTCTACAGGTTCTATGTTTTCTTATCAGAAATGGCAGAAAGCATTATTTTGTTGTTGTATTGAAACAAATTCTTCAACATCTGCTGAATTAAAAGTTTGTTATTTACTTCTACCCAAGTAATTACATTTTCTTTTTATTTAGCATAATTAATGCATTTAGTATCTGTAAGGGAACATTTCGATCCGCCGCTTCTAACATTTTAAAAATTAAATGTGAAAGGTTTTTATGTTTTTGATTGCACCCTGATCCATGGGTTGAAGGACTGAAGTTACATTTGCGGGGAAAAATACAAACTCAATCGATCGCAAATTGTTAATTTTTGGATCCAACAAAATTATCTAAAAGTAGAAAAATCTTTCTTTTTTGACGTACTAATTCATCGTCCGAACTATGAATAATCTCCTTAAAAATTTGAGAAGATATATATCCAAGCCTTTTGATTATTGTGATATTTTGCCGGCAAATTTGTTACACTTTTAAAACAGTGAGGTTGTTTCGACTTCCCTATTACTTGTAGCTTAATTTTTTCTAAACTTTAAAGCTTTATCCGGAGTTAATTTATAAAATAACGCGGTTTCATCGCCATTAAAAATATTGCAATCGTCATACCTTCGTCTAACCGATGGCCATACTGTCTACACCCAATCATTTGTTACTTCTTTAGCAACACTTGCCGCTTCTCCATGCATTTTCCCAAACACTATGCTATGACGCTTCTTAAATCGATCGATCCATCATGCTTTGGAACACTCAAAAGATTTACTAGTGATGGGGAATTGCAGAAATATCTTCTGCCACTTTACCTAGTTCCGTTGCCTTTGCTTGTAACACATTTCCGGAAATTGGAATATTTTGGCTCCTCTTTTAAAGAGCCATGGTTGCAATCCCTGGTCGTCATCAGAATGAACACTTTTAAATTCAAAAGAACCTTCAAAGAAAGAGCGTGGCACATTTGATTTGCGATTTGACAAAAATGGTGAAATTTCAATCTTAAAATGGAACGATAACAAATATGTCACAATTGGTACAAATTTTGATACCATTGAACCACTAAGTAATGCTTCAAGGTGGTGTAAATCTAAACAACAAAAAATTCATGGCCCCCAACCGAAGAAGTGTTGCCACATTTCATTTAAAATAAGGTCATTCTAGCCACCGGAAACAACTTGCATGGCGTAGTGCCTGATGTTCGGTATGATGGAAACAGCCATTGGATCAGACGGAGGGAAAAACAGCGTAGGTGCCAATTTCCAAATTGCCAGAAAAAACCTTTGACTTTTTGTTTAAAATGCGATGTGAAACTGTGTGTAGAATATTTGAACCCTTCCATAAATAAAAATAATTTTTTGTTTCATGAGTCGTTAAACCCATACTATTTCAGATTGCCGCGTAGTACGTTCATTGTTATAGGGAGTGCAATCCTACTCACATTGTACCAGTGTCGTATATATAGGACACTTAATTTCTTGTAAACCAAAAGCGAAAAAAAATCTGATTATTTTAGCAAAATTTATAATATATAATATATATTATTATTAATATATATATATATATATATATATATATATATATATATATATATATATATATATATATATATGGTTTCCTGCATACCCACACGGGGAGGTACCTACACTACAACTCCAACCACCACAAAAACGTGAAGTTAGGCGTGGCAAAATGCTTGTATGATAGAGCAAAAACAATATGTTCAAAACAAGAGGACCTGAACAGAGAAAAAGAAAATATTGCTAGAACACTCAAAGGAAATGGCTACCCCGATCTAACACCTAACCTAAACAGGGAAAGGGTAACCGAAAAAGAAGAACCTAAATACAATGTGTCCTAAATCACTTCTCTATAAAGTGATCTCGGCTCCTGTTATACTTACGGCAAAGGTTAAATGGCGAAAGTTTTAGAGGAAGCTTAGAGCATTCGATATCCGGTTTCAGATTTACGATCGGTCAATTGGTTTTGAAAATATCGGCGAAAAACCGAAAATGGCGGATTTCGTTTTTCGCCAGTAAATCCGAAATGGTTAATTTGACAGCTGTCACAATGTGAGATTATTCGGACAATTTTTTAAGACGAATAAGATGGGGTGTATGACATGTCACAATCGTCTTTTGTTATCCCACAATCTGCCTCAACTTTCATTTTTCTTATGGCCGCCATATTGGATTTTTCGATTTTTGGAAAGAGCGCAATATTTCCAGTTTAGTGATGTCTCACAAGTGCATAAAAGATTAGAGTTTCATCGAAATATCACACTTTCTAAAGTTAGGTCTTATTTATTATTATTAGTAGGACATGATTTATTTGTCAGTAAAATTGGGTTTCATTTTTTCCATATAAGGTGGTTCCGACTTTGACGTTAAATAATTCAAAGTAGTGTTTTCATAAGTAGTACGCGTGACACACAAATTGTAAAAGCCTGTTGAAAATGGCCGGTATTCTCTATTCAAATGAAGAAAAGTTTGACATGTTAGCGCTTTACTTGCAGTCAAACAGAAACGCCGATATTGGCTCAGCGAGGTATTTGGAGATGTACCCCGAACGACGGCAGCCTCATAAAACCCACTTCAGAAAAATTGTAATTAATTTAATTAGCTATGGGGCCTTCGAACAACCTAAAAGCGGATACAATATTGATAATGAAAATCGTGACAGAAACATTTTACAAGCTGTCAACGAAAACCCCAGTGCACCGGTAAGAACGGTAGAACGGGAAATTCGTGTGTCAAAATCAACGGTACAAGGAGTGTTAAAAAAGAATAACTACATCCATACAAACCCACAATAGTTCAAGGACTTAAGGAAACTGATTTTCCAAGACGAATGCGCTTCTGCGAGTGGTATACTAGAATGTGTAATGAAAATCCCGGTTTTGTTAACCATGTCTTGTGGTCTGATGAGACTAGGTTTACGAATTGTGGAGTTTTTAATAAGCACAACATTCATCATTGGGCTGTAGAAAACCCTCACGAAGTGGCAGAGAGACGTCTACAGCCCAGATTTGGAAGTAACGTTTGGTGTGGGATTATTGGTAATTTAATCTAACTTACCTATTTTAATTGGGCACCTATGTATTATAAATTATTAATCATTGCAGGAAATCGACTTATAGGACCATTTTTGTTTGACTATAACTTAAACGAACAGAGGTACCTAGAGCTTTTGTGAAACCAGGTTGTGTCGCCTTTACGAGCTACTCTCACCAAAGATGAGTTCAGAAGAACCTGGTTTCAACAGGATGGATGTCCGGCACATAACACCATTCAAGTCAGGAACTTCTTAAGGGAGCAGTTTGATGAAAGAATTATTGCATTAAATGGTCCAATATCTTGGCCTCCTAGATCCCCTGACCTTTCGCCCTTGGATTTCTACCTCTGGGGTCACACAAAGAATGAGGTCTATGAGTTTGATCCTCCTGCGACCATAGAAATCCTGAGACAGAGAGTTTTGGATATATTTAGAAATAGTGTTAACGGAAATACACTTGCTAGGGTTGTACGAAAAACAGTCACCAATTGTCAAAAATGTCTCGATGTAAATGGACGTCATTTTGCAAATCTGTAAATTAATTGTAATTGTAATTTTATTGTAGGTTGTTCAAAGGTTCAAGTATTAATTAAATTAATGACGATTTTTCTGGCTTTATTTTTAACACACTCATAGCTGGGAATTTGTCCCAAAACATCTGTCTTGTTGAGAGGTCGTTATTTAATTTCATGTTTTATTGAAAATTCAAAGAATTTTATACATTATTTATTAATGTTATTTTGCGACAAATAAATCATGGCCTACTAATAATAAATAAGACCTAACTTTAGAAAGTGTGATATTTCGATGAAACTCTTCTTTTATGCAGTTGTGAGTCATCACTAAACTGGAAATATTGTGCTCTTTCAAAAAATCGTAAAAATCCAATATGGCGGCAATAAGAAAAATGAAAGTTGAGGCAGATTGTGGGATAACAAAAGACGATTGTGACATGTCATACACGCCATCTTATTCGTCTTAAAAAAGTGTCCGAATAATCTCACATTGTGACAGCTGCCAAATTAACCATTTCGGATTTACTGGCGAAAAACGAAATCCGCCATTTTCGGCTTTTCGCCGATATTTTCAAAACCAATTGACCGATCGTAAATCTGAATATCCGGATATCGAATGCTCTAAGCTTCCTCTAAAACTTTCCCCATTTAACCTTTGCCGTAAGTATAACAGAAGCCGAGATCCCTTTATAGAGAAGCGAATTTGGGACACATTGTATACAGCGATAATACCATATATACAAGGTACCTCAGACAAAATACGAAGGATAGGCAGCAAATACAAGATACGCACTGCCTTCAAATCGACCAGAACGCTCAGGGGAATACTAACCAAAACCAAACCATACAATGAAGATCAGAATTCCAAGAATTGTGTATACAACCTACCATGTGAATGCGGCAGAGCATACATAGGAGAGAGCAGTAGACCACTCAAAGTGAGAACGCAGGAACATAAGAACAACGTCCGCAAGGGCGAAACAGAAAGATCAAGAATCGCCGAACATGTCTGGAACGAAGACCACCACATCCAATGGGATAACGTACAGATAGTGGCAAAGGACGAGAACACATCTCGTCTAAAACTCAAAGAAGCCACATTCATCGCACTAGCAGAAGCGCAAGAAGTTACGGCGCAACATGCGCAATAAACTTCTGCGCAACCACGAAAGTTATATATATATATATATATATATATATATATATATATATATATAAGTTCTAAAAATATATTGGATTACTCAGTGGCTCAGTGGTAAAGGTGTCAGACTAGTAAGTGAAAGGTACCAGGTTCGAATCTAAGAGTAGTCAAGTGCTTGGGAATTTTTCCAAGCACTTAACTACTCAGCCACATACATCGCACTAGCAGAAAATCCAATAAGCCAAGCTAGTGTAGAAATGAAGCCCATATGGATTCCAATAATGCGCGAAGAGCTTAAGCGCAATACACCTGCGCAAGAAGTTACTGCGAAACATGCGCAATAAACTTCTGCGCATCCACGAAAAAGTTTCATATACAAGTTTTAAAATATATATATTGGATTACTCCGTGGCTCAGTGGCAAAGGTGTCAGACTAGTAAGTGAAAGGTACCAGGTTTGCTTGGGAAAAAATTATATATAACATATGAATTTGACTCAAGTGCGAAAACAGTCCTTCTCAGGACTAAGCCTGATGACAGAAGCAGAGTCCACTTCCGAAACGTCGCGCTCAAAAAGCATAAACTGTGGAAATAAGCCGATCAACTCCACTAATTTATAACACTATTGAAACTTTTTTAGTATATTTAATTAAGTTAATTGGAGTTCAATAAGTTCTAACTATTGGTGATTTTAACAATATTTTTCTGTACGCGCACTTACATACACAATTACAACTCAAAGGATAACTATCTTAATCCAAGAAGCAAAAATATGTATAAAGGAAATGAACAAACTGAATTGAAAGTTTTGTTGACTCTGATGCTAACTAACCCTGATATGAGAGAAAATAACTTGCAAAACTATCTTCCTATGAACAATTACCTCCCAACTAAGCAAGTGAAATTATGCGGACAAATCCAGTAAGTTACCATTTTATTCGTTTTCGCACGCCACCAAAGAGGGCTGAAATGCTGCATGTGACCAAAAGTGGTGTAATATGAAAATGTAAACTTTCACCATTATTACACATATTTAAAATACTTAGCTTTTTTGGGTTTTTCATGGTGTATTTTTGTCTTTATGTTTACACCAATCTAAACGTTTTGATTACACTTAACAGTTATTGTCCTCAGTAGTAATAAAACCTTTAGAAATGTTGAAGATGTTGAAACAAACATTTCTAAAAGATTTTATTACTATTGAGGATGATAACTGTGTTATCGAAAGGTTATGTGTAAACATAAATACAAAAATACACCTATAAAAACCAAAATCTAGACGGGGTAATATAAGGATAAGTATTAATTGCACATTTAATTGTTTGTATTTTACATGTGATTAAAAACACTTGCATTTTATATTATGTATGGGAGAGTTATAATGTTCAGTACTTCCTTGTATGAAGTACTTACAATGGGGTTAAAATTTTCATTTTCTAATTGCATTTAAGTATTTAATTTGTGACGTTCGACGCTATTGTTTTGTTCGCTTTGATGAAATGTTTTTTTTTAATACCCTAGTAGCAGTAAATATGTATTTATAAAATATCGTATTTTAAATATATTACAAATGTTAAAAGTGAGAGATTTATATATATATATATATATATATATATATATATATATATATCGTATACAGGGTGATACAAATAATTCGATTGTATACATGGGAAACTCGGAAACCGTAAGAGATACGAGATTGGTTAAATTACAAAGTAAAGTCGCGCATTTACGTGCATATCCAAATGTCGTTTAAAAAATTCCAAAATTCCGGGGATATCCGAAAAAACCTAAAATTTGGAAAATCTGAGCGTATTTGAAGAGATATTTGAAATCGGACTACACGTTTAATTTGTCATTTTTTTGCTCTATCCAATAGTGTTAATAATTTTAATACTCAACGTTTCGTCATTAAGTGATCATCATCAACTTTGTTTTTTCTTATGGAAGCCATATTGTATTTTTACAGTTTTTAGTAGTCCCTTTTATTGCCTTTTCAATGATTTATCATAAATTACCTTTGTTTCTGAAAAGTTTGATACAGTAAAGAAAAAAAAAATTATAACATAGTTGGCTATCGGTAACGAATTTGTAAAACATTTTGTGTTTATCTGGGCAGGTATTCATATCATTACAATTTTGGGTTCTTATTTCTTTAACGGAATTATAAATTAACAAAATCATTGGCCTTTAACGTCAGCATTTAAGGAGTATTTTCATGATTAACTGTTAGCCGACATAACCAATTACTACATATCCTATTAAGAAGATTATGACAGATAAATTGGAAATAATAAACCGACAGACTGGCACATTTTGCTGGTTATTATTTTTTTGGTATTATTAAAAAATAAATTGTTTGAAAAATGGTTTTTATTTTTTTCTAGGATTATTTGATAAGCTATTTTGAAATAAATGTTACATCATCACAGCCACTTTTTCTCCTTTACAAAATGGTTGTAGTTTTACTATTAGGCACAAAGCACCACCGATAGCTCATTTTCTGAGTAGGCATTTTGAAAACAAAAGAAACTTCTACCGAAAACAACAGAAAAAGAATCTCGTGGTTTTTCAAATCGTAGAGGTCACTAGAGTTGTTTTAGAAAAGTAAGAAAAGAAAAATTAAAAATAAAGTCGTATAATTACATGTCCCAACCAATCTTTTAGACACTATACCATAAAAATTTGTTCTACATTTTTGTTTTCACACTGCACTTCCGCGCTCGGTTATCAGTTATCCTACAGATTAAAACCTTTAATTATTAATTATAATAAAGATGGACTAAACTTATGTGGATACATGGACTCATGTGGATACATGATTTAGAGTTTAGGACATCAATTTTTGTAGAAGCAATTATTTTTTTTATCATTGTATTAAAGAGATCAATAGGTTTCAAATAAAGAAATAAAAAATCCAGGTTCGCATTTAAAAAATCAAAGTTAATGATGGCTGCTCGGAAACGAAACGTTGTATAGCAAATTTAATAACGTCATTTTGTAAAGGAGAAAAAGTGGCTGTGATGATGTAACATTTATTTCAAAATATCTTATCAAATAATTCTAGAAAAAAATCAGAACGGTTTTTCAAAATTTTTTTTTAATAATACCAAAAATTAATAAAATCTTTTGTTAAGACAGTCAAATAATCTTCTTAATTGGATATGTCAGATTGGTTATGTCTGCTAACAGTTAATCATGGAAATACTCATCAAACGCTGACGTTTAAAGCTAATAATTTTTTCAATTTAGAATTCCGTTAAAGAAATGAGAATCCAAAATTATAATGGCCTGCCCAGGTAAACACAAAATATTTTACAAATTCGTTACCGATCAAAAATTCATAGCCAACTATGTTGCAATTTTTTTTTTTCTGTACTGTATCAAACTTTACAGAAACAAAGGTAACTTATGATACATCATTGAAAAGGTAATAAACGGGTCTATTAAAAACTGTAAAAATACAATATGGCTTCCATAAGAAAAAACAAAGTTGATGATGATCACTTAATGACGAAACGTCGAGTATTAAAACTATCAACACTATTGGATATAAGTACTTGAATAGCTTTATGGATTTTTAAACTGCAAAATGGCAAGTTATGTTTCTTTCCCAAACCTGAATACAGTACAGCCACCTCTGGAACAAGAAATTTCTTCATGATATTATTAACCAATTTTGTTAGTGTCACCTCCAACTAAATACATCAAGTGTATCTATAACAAATATAATATACATAAGCATATAGTGAAATCATGCTACCAACCAATTCCTTAAATATTATATCATCTTAATTTTATTAAATACATAAATAAAAAGTTTATCTCCAGTAAGATTTGAACCTACAACCAGTACTTTGCTAGAGTACCGCACTACTAACCAACTGCACTATTTAGATTAAAACCCCAACCGATGTATGTGAATCCTTGCGATATTGCAGGCTCACATTCCTTTAATATAAGTAATTTGATTGTAATCTTATTATATTTAGAATTTACATCAGTTCTACATACATAAAGACAAAATTTACATCGATTGTGGCTTGAATCTCAATAGCGCAGTTAGTTACCGCGGTATTCTAGCAAAGTACAGGTCATAGGTTCAAATCCTACTTGAGGTAAACTTTTTGTTTATGTATTTAATAAAATTAATAATAATTTTTGAACTTATTCGTTCATAACAAAACTTATAATAATTATATCATCTTGTAAACTGTTCCTCTATGTCCTGAACTCCTAAGTAACAGATCGAAAGTGTGTTTACAAATGTACACGCAGTTGGAAATGTACGAGGGATAGTTGTGAATACAGTGTTGTGTACCATGTCCATTATGCAATTCTTTTATTTCAAATTGAATTCGTGCCTGATTTTTACTCTTGGCGAGTTAAACTGTTTTCTAACTGTCTTAATGTAATGATATTTTTTACAGTATCAACTCTGGCTAGTCATCTACCATTACAAACCCTCCTGTAGGTACTACATAATTATCAGCATTAAAAGCTTAAGAACTTAAAGTATTTATTTACCTGATATACTTTTTTAACACCTTGATGCACCAAATTATTTATTAAACTATCACAAATAAAATACTATTTGTAATTTTAAATATAGGCAGTGCTATAAATAAAACAATGGTTATTCCAAAGCAGAGATAAATGAAACTAAAGAGTAATAGCGGATATGTTATAAACAACGAAGCTGGAGCAGGAAAAACTTAGATTTTTTTAAGTGGCAGTAATAGTTGGCTTTGACATTTTTAAAAAGATCAAATTTTTCTCTTTATAACGATACAGGACTATTGTATTATTGAGAATAGCAAAAACAGAATGTACCATGGAAAAACATTTTTATCCAGTTAAGCTAATTACAGTTCACCTAAAAATTAGGGCCTCAAATAGAACAAGAACGCAAAGAAAGTAGGAATTATAAAGTTTAAATTTTGACTTTGAAGTAATTGCATGTATCACAGCCTCACATAGTTCTTCTTTTGTCACATAAGTTCGCTGACAAACCAAATCTTTTAAAGTACCAAAAAGAAAAAATCTAAAAGTGAAAGATCTGGCGATCTTGGAATCCAAGGGACCGGTCCGTTCCTACCTATCTAAGAATTTGGAAACAGTTGGTTTACGTACTCTCTCACTTGCAGTTGGTTGTGGGGCGAAGCACCGTCGTATTGAAACCAGCGTAAATTTCGTGTTGTTTCCAAATCTAAGATATCCAACATATCTTGAAATTCATTTTGTAGAAATTCAAGATAATGCTCGCTTATCAAATTTTCGACGTAAATGAAAGGCCCAAGAATTCGCGATCCCATAATTCCGCACCAAACATTGAATCCAAATTTTCTTTGAGGCCGTCTTTCACGAAGTATCCTAGGATTTTCCCGCATTCATAAATGTTCATTGTGCCTATTGAACATACCGCAGTTAGTAAATTTGGTTTCATCAGACTACAAAATTTGCTTTTGGAACTCTGGCTTCTTTTGAATCATATTAATGTACCAGTTACTAAACGCAATTCTTGCAGCTTGGTCTGGATGCAGTGTCTGTCCTACTGATAGGTGATATGCGTGAAATTTGTGTTTTTTCAAAACTCTCATGGCTGTGGTTTGCAACACACCAACTTCAGCTGAAATTTGTCGGCTCGAAGTAGGATTCTAATTAACGTACGCCAATACATTTATTTGGATATCCTCGTTAATGATGTTTTCATCCTTCTTTGATTTCGAAAAGGAACCAAACTGCCTCAGATTTCTGTACAAATTGTTGAACGCCGATTTTCATACAATTGTTGGTACCGTTCGGCAGCAAGAACATTATTTTTATTACACACTATAAAACATTCCAACATATTAAGTTTTGTCGCGATTAGAAAACATCTTTAATTTATTATAAGTTTTTTGTTATGAACGAATAAGTTCAAAGGTAAATATGTAATTAAAAATTATTATTAATTTAATTTTAATTAAATAAAATTAATAATAATTTTTAATCTTTAATTTAATTTACGAACTAAAACAATGAGCACCAGTATTTTGTTTATTTTTTATCACGGCAGTCTCAATAATACGAAAATTCCTATATAGCGTTTATTTATCAAAGTCAATGTAGTAAACCTTATATCATTATAAAGAGAAAATTTTGTTCTGTTTAAAAATGTCAAAGCCAACTATTACTGCTACTTAAAAAAATCTGTTTGTTCAAACTCAAGCGGGCAGGAAATTACTATGTACAACATGTCACCCATTAAAATATCTAAAAATTTTATTTGTGTCATTTTGTTGTGTTCCTAATAATAACGATTCTATAACATTTAAAAGAAAAATCACTAAACTTGTTTCGCTCATCAAAGTTATAACTTATAAATATAAATATAATATATAATATAAATATAAATAAATACATCATGTCTGATTTTGTTACAAAGCTTAAAAAAATGCGTATCTGATAGAGGCACAGCCTACTATATCTTCCATTTAAAAAACAAAAGTTTATATCATAACTTTGGAATAACAAGAGATAGAACAAAAGTGGCGACGCCAGTAGATAAAGAAGTAGATAAAAAACACTACCATTTTTTCCTCTCCATTTTTTTTCTCAAATTGATAACAACAGAGTTGTTTAGAATTAAATTAAATGCAAAATGTCTGATTAAATATATTTTGAAATTTTGTAGATAAAAACAGGGAGAATAGTGTTTTTTCCTAAACTCTAAAGTAAATGTTTTACCAAATACATATGTATAGTCTACAAAGTATTGTGATAATTTAACATGTATATGAATAAAATTAAAACTAGATTAAATATGTCCATTGTGTTTTCAATTTATCATAATAATTACTGCTTTTATGGGGTACGGGAAAATTTGTAATTTTTTTTAGATCTTCCAAGTTTTTAGTTGTGAATGCTTTTACGTTTTTCAAATTACAGTTTTTCACAAAACAAATTCATTGTTAGCCTTTCTTCGTGGATGGTGTTCTGGAATGTAATGTTCAGGACGGTCTAATAATGTTAAAGATGTAGATATTCATCGTTACTAATTTAAAATAACATTTAATAGTAAGCTTTTGTATACATATTTTCATATTTTATAAATGTTTGACACTTTAATTAATTTTTTTTTGTCATGTTCTGACTGTGATAGCTGTAATTGTTATTGAAATGTATGGTGTTTGTGTAATTTATATTAAAGTTCATAATTTAGAAATCTAAAACATAGGTATTTATAATTATGAGTTTAAATTGTATATTGCAACTGAAGTATGAAAAATTACTTCTACACATTAGCATACACTTCACGTCACAATGATGTTTATGGCTGACGCTAGCAATTCGTCCATGTGAATTTTTCCGGACGCTATAATTAGTCTTAGGAAAGAAGAAAAATATATTGTACATAATTTTGTAATTTCTCAACTCAATTTTGTAATATATCAATGTCATCATAGATTATGATACACATAAAAAGTAGTCTGTGCAATTTATAGAATATCTAAATGTATTATGGTAGGTATTTCATGTATACATAACAAGTAACTATCTGAAACGATTCATAAAGATTGGAAAATTTGAAGAAACATTTAATGTGCGACAAAAATAAAGGCGTACAATTTTAGTAAAGCTAAAAATATTTGAATCTTTACACAAATTGTAATTACACGTGTTTGATAAACTACTAATGTAACTCACATTAAATCATTTTACAAATTTATTCTGTAACAAAAATTAATTGTTTAGTGATGCTGATGATGATGAAACTGATGATCCAAGCAACAAGGCCGTGCGCGAGAAAGAGCGCAGACAGGCAAACAACATTCGTGAACGGTATGTAGTAGCACGCAATTTTACACACTTTCACAAATAATTTTCCTAAATAATGCCTTGTCCCGTTTTCCACATTAGCAATTTTTACTGTTGTTATAATTAATTTACTATAAATATAGTAGTAGCTAAGCGTTAGTAGTTAAGTGGTGAATTATCTATTCCATATTCCTAACTGAAGTACACATTCCCTTTTCCTACACCAGGCTCATGTTCAGAAATATGAATGTTACGCAAATAGCAGAATACACATACTTCTACTTTTTTTGCATAACATTTTATTGTGAATTGGCCAGCATGTGTAGAATAAATTAGAATGTATAATTATTTTTTATTTAATGCACCACATTCAAATAATTGATTATAATACACTTTGAATATGGGCCTTCATATACAATATGAATGCGTGTTACTATATACCAAAATACATTAATAAAATCTTATTTCAAATTTTCGTATTAATGGTAATGGTGGTTTATCAAACTTTCATTTGCTAAGAGAGATATTTGATAATTTTTATGTTCAAGTGGGGATGAAGAAGATGGTGAATTGGACCCAGGCGTAAAAATAGAAAGAGAAAGGGAGAGAAGGCAGGCAAATAATGCCAGAGAAAGGTGCGCCTTAGCCTTAGTTTTATTAACGTTAATCATTCAGTGTATCTTGGCCTGTATTCATTTGTGTTTTATTAACTCTTAATTAAACTTACGGTATGTTGTGCTTTACTATTCCTTTGTGGCATTTCTCACATTACATCCTTGCGATATACAAAATGTTCAACAATGGTTTAGAGGTATTTTTATTACAGGTGAAAAACAATTGTTCTTGCTGTTTCTTGTTAATTTTTTTTTTCCATATCTTTTTCCATTATTGAACTTGTTATTTACTGTTTGTGCAGTAGCATGAACTGGCAGCTTTTTATTGAAAAATCGTCAAAACAAATATATTTATATAATTTTACTGCACGTAATAACATAATGTTTATTTGCCGCTAAATTACAAAAATTATCACAATTTTGTATTAATTAATTTATTTTTTAGAATACGTATTCGTGATATAAATGAAGCACTTAAAGAATTAGGTCGTATGTGTATGGCGCATTTAAAAACTGATAAACCACAAACCAAATTGGGGATCCTTAATATGGCAGTAGAAGTTATTATGACATTAGAACAACAAGTTAGGGGTAAGTATTCATATTTGAAATCTATGCAAATATAGGTTTTGTGCGTAACATACTTTTGGTGACATCTTTGAATTTGAATAGTAAAAATTAAATTGATTATCAAAAAGTCATTATCTAAAATTAAACAAATTCAGCAACAAGATTGTAATGCAAAAAACCTGTACATCGTTAAAAATTCATTTTCATAAGCTATAATTAGTATAATTAATTTCTTTTATTCACTACTAGCGATAGAATATGCCATTAGTAGGCCGATTTTGGAAGCGAGATTTCGTTTTTCTCGACCTGCTTAATTTTTCTCTCCTATTAGTAGATATGAAATTGACAGTTGGGTTGCCTATCTAATACCAATAACAAAAAGTCGCGTTAAAAGCCGCGTTCCTTTGAGGACGTGCATGTTTTTAGGATCTTTCCATTTTAGCTACTGAAACTACCTAAGGATGATTAAAAGTTAAATGTGAATGTATTACAAAATGTCAACAAATTGAAACATGTAATACTATACCAATAATAAAGTCGCGTTAAAAGATTCTTTGAGATGATGTTTTAGGATCTTTCCATTTTAGCTACTGAAACTACCTAGGATGATTAAAAGTTAAATGTGAATGTATTACAAAATGTCAACAAATTGAAACATGTGAATAACCTCAGGCCAATAATTTTTTATGTAATAATAAGATTATTTGAATTGTATTTATTTATTGTCATATTTACAGAATATATAGTGCTAGTAGTAAAAAATAATAAAAACTCAGGTAAGAAGCCTTCTGATGTTAAATTTATTTCCTCGACGCTCCGCGTCTCGGGAAATTATACACCTCGGCTCAGAAAATTGTCTTCTCTATCTTGGTGTATAATTGCTATTATATAATTATTTATTTCTCTACGCATTTCAATATAACATCATTATCTAGAGAAAATATATAAGTGGAATACCAACCGAGTAGTTATGGTAACAAATTATTAAGGTAAAACAGCAAACTTCATGTAAATTGTAATGCTTTATTTAAAATATATGTTAAAGGTTTATAAATTTCAAATGCTTCCAAAACATCTATTTTGTCTTTTATTATTACAAAAATGTAAAAATTTAACGTTGTTTTGTGAATTCACAAGGTGATTATTTACTATTAAATGATTAGCATAATTTAATTTGTGATTTTATTTGTGACATTTATGTGTTCCTTGTATCTAATATCAAAGTTCCTAAGTGTTTGTCCAATATAAACAGAATTACAGAATGTACAGTTCAATTTATAAATACCTAACTTCATAATGTCGTTAGTTGAATCTTTCTCATTAATTAAACATTTAAGAACATTGGTATTGGTTTTGAAAGCTACTTTGTACTTCTTGTTCTTTTGTAATATGTGAGCTACTTTTTCTAATATTTTTTCAAAATATGAAAGTGATATACATTTATTTTCGATCGGTTCTGTATTAACAGAATAAATGTTATTGATAGAAAATTTGGGTTTTGGACTGGTTTAATGCAATTTTAAAGTATATAATTGTCCAAATTGACCAAAATATACACAGGTATGTACCTCAACTATAACATTTTCTGTGGTCTAGATGTAATCCAGTATTGCCCCGCTGGTAATGAGTATACAGCAGTACGACTTTGCATTCATATTTTAAATTTCTGTTACTTACCCATGCTATGTAGTTATTACATATGTTGGTAATTAGGTCTTATTATTGTTTACTGTTATAGTTATTTTCAATAATGTGAATGACGAGACATGGAATACTGTATAAGTTTTCTGAAATAAAGCATTTGAAATTTGATACTCATGAATACTATGTATTATAGTATAGTGATGCAATAAATACACATTTGAGATGTTTGTGCCATTATTCCAGGTATGTTATATTTATAGTTATTCAACTTATAGTAAAATTTAAACTTTAGTTTTCAAGTGCAGTTTCATATAGCTTTTAAGTAATGTGTAGTTTGCTAAATTTTAAGATTACAACGCCATCAGCTTTATTTAAATTAAGTATATGAACTTTAAGAAGTTTGTAAAGCATGGGAATGTAAGGCCACGTTATCTTTAATAAGGTACCTAACTCCAATTATGAGGTATAAACAGAAGCTGCTATTTGTCTCAGTTTAAAAATTGATCAGATATAATATTCTCCATATAATTATTTTAAATTACTTTTCAGTTGTAAAGTCATTCACTTGAATTAAGTTGCTTATATCCTCCTTTTATGGTTTTTTTAAATGTCTATCTTTAACTTGCATTTCCATTTGTTTTATATTAATAATCAATAATATTGTTCTCAATAGTTAGTTTAATTTGTAGATTAATTTTCATTTAATTAAAATATAATATATCAAGGTTTTGATATAAATTTAATTGTGTAATTTGACAGCTTCTCATTGCAGATTATAAACATATGATATATGGTTGAAAACATTTTTATGAAGAATTCAAATGCAAAAATCAATATGGCGTCCATAAGAAAAAAAGTTGCGTCATTTATCTCAAAATCTAGTAGGCCAGATTTTTCAAAATCATTTGAAATCCTTACCTGTTACATCCTGCAAAATCGTGGATGTATACTTGCAAGAAACAAGATATAGCGATTTTTAGAAAACGCATATTTTCAGTTATCACCCTGTGTCAAGTAAATGGAAGGATTTTTGCAGATGGGTAACCATGGTTACTTGGGATTAATGACGCAACTTTTCTCCATTTAACCATCTTCGTATTCTAAGGTTTCCAATATCCCCATGCATTTCATCAAAGATGATTTAGATGCATTCGTCACTTTTAAATATTCTTATGGCGCCAATTGAGATATTCATATCTTAAATTGTTTCATTATATTACTAATGCTTTATACAAACATAATTATTAACACATGTTTCTAATCTCTATGGAAATTTACATAATTAAAAATTAAATTTTTAAACAACTTGAATGTATATAATTATTAAATTAAATAAAATTAACATACAAATTAAATAATTTGTAGTACCAACTTAATTACTGTAAGTGATTTTAACTAAACCTCCATTGTCTAAGCAATAATTACGAATCATCTTTATTGTGCAAAGGCCTGTTTATATAAATTTATATTTTATATTTACACTTATATATTGAATTATATATACATACTGATAATATGAGTAATGAAAAGCATTTGTTATTGCAATGTAATTCATAAAATGCTAATGATAAGAACTAATTGTTGATAGTGCAATAACATACGATGCAAGATGGTAAAGTTTGACAGAGAATAAAGGTTTTAATTGAGCATTATAGATTAATTAATAGTAAAAATGTTAGTATAATATTAAATTATTATTTATTGTTGATTATTATGCACTTATTATTATTATGATTTATGTTAATAATCAATAATATTAGTTCTCAATTTAGTTATTTAATTTGTAGATTAATTTTCATTTAATTAAAATACATAATATATCGAGAAGTTTTAAATATCCGTGTTTTTTTGTATAAAATGTGGGAAATAACGTTATGGGATATACCACTAAACCATCATGAGCGTGGTATTCCTGTTCAATCTTGCAACAGTTACTGTTTTTTGAGACTGCATAACGATATTCTTTCGGCATAAGATTTTTTGTAACGTTTTTACCATGCAAATCTAAACAGTATCAATTAACAATTCTTTTACTCTTGGGTCAGTGCCTAAACCTTGATATTGAAAACCAATCCAAAAAAGCTATATGACTTATAAAGACCTGTTTATAGAAGAACATTTAGTAAATTCAAATAATATTTGCCAGGGTTAGGTTTAGCACAAAACCGCCTTTAAACTTTAAATATTTGTGGGAACTGTAATATATAGAAATTGATTTTAGTGAAAAGATCTTAAAATTCTAAATTTAAAGTTGCAATTCAAATTTAATAAAGTAATTGAAAATGCTGTGGCTAGTACTGATATTATATTGTACTATCGAAACCGTTGGTTTTTTAATTTTAATTGGAATTTATATTTGTTAATTTAAAAAAGCAAATAAATTTATTGAAAATATAAAAATGAAATTTGTTTTAAGTAATAACCTGATATTTAAATAAAACAGAGGAAATTCAAAAAGTAAATTATAATAAAAATATTTGTTATAGATATATTTAGTTTTTTCAAACATGAGGAATGTATAATTGAATGTTTTCCATTAATAAATGTAATCTCCACAAATGTGTAAAATTTTTTTAACATCCATGCTCACATCAATGTCTTTTTTATGCATGAGAATCATCTTAATTCGTTTTATATTAAAAGGTTTATTTTGCACAATTATTTGTCTAATGAAACTTTTAATATAACAAATTTAATTATTAATTTATTTTGTCATAAGTAAAATTTATATGCTCAAAATTTGGCAACTTTAAACTTTGTATCAAAATTAAGAAATTTTTTAATGAACTTTAAACTTTAAAACTTGGCATGTACTTTAGATAATATAGGAACAAGCTTTTGAAAATTTTCAACTGCCATAATTTATTAATAAATGTCACAGGTGTAATCAATATAATAAAATTCTGGTCTGTCTTCAGTTGAGGGAGTAATTTGAAATTACAATTTTTTAAATATTTTAAAATTGTATAAATTAACAGATATTAAATTTTATTGAATTATACATTTTGTTATTATCATTTTATCTTTAAGCTTCAACGGATGAAATACTTGTTTTTAATGCAATTTGCCTTGGGAAACAGATAAAATGTATTAAGTTCAATAAGTGAATAACTGGATGTTTACTAGTAGAACTTACAGATATGCAAATACGGCGCTTTTTTGATGAAACTCATGACATTTTATCAGAATTCGGGTCTTTTTTCTATTTTTCAGAATTGACCAACCTCGTAGTAATAGTAATTTTGATTAATATAAATATCAAAAGACAATCATACGCTTTGAACTTATTTGCTATCCAGCTTTTTACTCTAAGTGAAGGCCCTTCAATGCATGATGGCGTTAGTTTCAGGATCATAATGAAAACAAGATTACATGTTATCACTTTTCCAAGAAGTGGGTCATTTAATGGCATTCAAATCTGTGCAATATTTTCCGAGAATTTTAGGCACCATTTTTCACATTTTGCATGTTAAAATTGTTATGTAAAATTTGCCAATGCATTCTCTGGCAATTCCACAGTTTCAGCAATCAGAATAGTTAACCACGGTCAGGGTAATCATTTACATTTTATAATATTTTCATCCTTTTTGAGTGAAGGGACCGGTATCATCAACATCTTTGGCCTTGGGAAACGCTTAAATTCTTTTCGCACGTGATAAATTACCAACATTCTTTAATACAAGATTTGTACATAGCATTTTAATTTCATGTAAATTTAACGATTCGTTGCTATTATTACCTTATAATTTTCTGGCAAAAAAAACGTCTTAACAACGAAGGTAAGCCAAACTAATTTGTTTCAGACATGGAGTGCGCGTTAAAAGTAGCATTGGTTTGGCATATTGTATTCTTCGTGGAAGCGTTCCTTATTTTTAGCCACACCTCGTATGTATAAAATATTATTTATTCTCAGATAGTGAAGTTTGAAAATATAGAAAAGGGTTCATGACAGAAACCTAAAAGGGTGTACATTAGGCAGCAAGAGCTTGTTAACCCATTAAATCCAGACCAGAATTTACAAAAAAATATTTTTTATGAAACAGCTTTATATATTCAAATATAACTTAATTACAAAAAACGATTTTTTTCTTGAAAATTAAAAAAATCATTGTTTTGCAATATACAACTAGGTTTTTTGATGGTAGGTGGAAAAATTTTGAATCAAAATACATTACATTTATGCAATAATAAAAGTTTTCAATATTTTGTGTGTTTTCCACTAGTTCATTGTCAAACCAATTTCTCATTGGTCTTCCAATGCAGCCTCGTTAAATTATTCGATTTTTCGCATTTATTTTTCAAGAGTATTCCTGACCAATGAAACAAATTTAATTTGGGATTTTGGTTTTTCAAATCATACCTATCCAACTTCCATGCTTCATATGTAACTAAATTTGAAAAATGCCACACCATTTTTTCGGAATTCTTATTCGGAATTTCATTCCATTGTCATGTAAATCTCCGCCCATTGTTTATTATATAGGTACATATTTGCTGATCTACTGATTTTTTCTTTCCTTTTAGTTAACCTTTAGCTTGTAAGTCGGTTGAACAGATTAAATTGACATAACATAACAACTGAATTTTCAAGAACAAGGTATTTCGTTTAAGATCACATAATATCAAACACCTTTGATTTTAGGGCTTTTGATGTTTTACAGGAATTAGCAAATTTTTTCTTAATGCGGTGAAAAATTCCAACTCCTTCAAATGTCGAAAGCAGTAGTGAAAAATTGTCGAAAAATCTTTGTGGGCACAATTCCGACAACATTAATAACTAATTCAATGTTGGTACCAAGTCCAAGTTCAGTTGTCGCTCCATATGGTTAAATTTGAAAGATACCTGTATTGATGTAAACACCAATTTGATACCAAATCTACTGGTTTGTTTATATGAACATCTTTCATGTTTGCCAAAATAGGGACCATCTGCTCTCTATGGATAACTGGCATTTGAAAACCCAAATCACGTAATTTTGTTTATAGACAAATATGGGTTGAGTTTCAAACTTATCGTCCTTTCAAGATTATTATTATTGCAAGATATATTGTTTCTTTATATTGAGGAAACCTTTCTTGATAACTTGGTTTTACAATATACACCCTTATCCTCATTTGTTGACAGTACAACTAGTTTGCGGAAAGAATGATATCCACTTAGAATAAAATGCGTAAGAATTTTTCCAAATCTTCAAGGTAGCTGCAATCAGTCTATTATTTCTCGCTCTACATATTGGAATCCGAATAATTTCTTGCATCAATTCACAAAAAGTTTGAACATTCAAGGACTTTCCATGCAATTTCATATTCGCTTTATCCTAATTTATGTAACTGTGGAACAGACTTAATCCTGATAACTTATAGGTGTTTAGACCATGTATATTTTGTTTTTGACACGGCTTTGGATTTATCATTTATTTTTTGGCTGGATACCTGATTTTCTCTTCAGCTTCTTCATCTTCATTATCACTATAAATTGAGATCACTTTTTTCAACAATTTCTTTAGTTCCAGCTATTTTAAACAATTTTGGTACCAATTTATCACATAAAGTTTTCATGGTTAAGAATCCAAGTTTTAACACATCTTCTAATTCTTTACATCGAGCTCTATTTATAATTATTATTAGTTCTGATTAGCAAAATTTTGATCAGTACAATTGCATTCTACGTTAAATTTTACTCAAATAAATAACTCACATTTAATGTTATTACTCAAATTAATTTTGTTGATTAGACTGAAGAATAAATGTTCATAAGTAAATAAACTAAATGAACTACAGTAAACTGATATTCAACTACGGTTTGTGAATTGTATATCAAGGTTATTTATGTACAGAAATGTCAAAGTGTTATATATATTATTCAGATAAAATGCCTTCAACTTTTGTAAAATTTTAGATACTTAGTTTGTTCACTTATCAACATCGCTGCTAGGTTTGAATTTCTACATTGCAGGTACTTTATAACGAACTGATTGTTAATGGTTTATTCTGCATCTGATAGTGTGAATCAAATTTGACAAACCACTTAATTGCAATTTTCAACTAATAAATATTAAAAATGATAAAATGGTTAAGGTTGCCAAAAAAATAACCCGTTGAAATATTAAACAGGTTTTCTTTATATCCAATAAAAGTTTCCTTTTAAAGCAGTCGATTTAATTAACTCTATGTTTTGTTTGCTTTTATTTACGAATAACAAATTGCTGAAAATCTTATTACATAATAAAATCACCAAGCTTAAATGTTTTTCTACAACAGCCTAAAAATTAACCTTTATATAGCTACGCTAACGTTCTGATACATCAACAATTTTATATATTTAGTTCGGAACTGCTTCTAATTGGAAAATGAGGTTCTTACAGTACTTAATATCAAATCATTTAACCTTGGGCAATCGTAACTTCTGTTTAAGACTTCAATTACAAAGTATCAATATGTGAGTAGAGACATACGGACCCGTAGCGCTGGCCAGAACGCCGAATGGTACCAATTACTGACGTCTTTTTAATATTTTAGGAATACGTATAGCACAACCTCTTTTATTTTTTTTTTAAATCAGCAGTCTGCCTAATAAAATTTCAGAAATCTGCCATTTTAAATGTTTCAACATCCTGCATTTATAACCAAATTCTTTCGCAGTATAACTATAATTTAAACAACAGATTTTGCAGAATTTTCCCCGTTTTTTAGAATTTACAATTTCTCTAACAGGTAATATAGTTGAACATTTATTCATTCGTGCTCATTATTAGTCTCTGAATCAGTATAGAGTCACCTCCTAAGTCTAATAGTCTCAGACTATCTGCGTCTACTGTTTTAAAATTTTATACCTTAAGCCCCTTTATCTTTTATCTATCTATCATGACCCAGTCCTGGGTCATAAATTAGTCCAGAATATCGTGATAGCTTTCTATTTACCCGACCTTATGCACGATGCTCCTTCTCTCATAATACTAGTTCCTTTTATACTTTTAGAGGCTTATTCTCTATCATACCTTTCTTCATTTGTCAATTTTTTAAACTTACCAGACCTCTTTTTATCTTAACTTTTCAGGCGGAAATTTTATCATGTTATTTAATAAACGACCTTTGTAGCAAACTTAACTGAAGTAAATATTTTTCGGCTAGCATTGACTGTTTATTTATTCCTAAACTACATCCAACTTTTCTCCCCATATTTTCTGGTCAATTGAAGGTTTATTGATTTAAAAACGTTCTATGGAATCTTTCATTGACCTTCACAGGGGATACTCATGCATTAAAAATATGTTTAATTTTTTACTTTTACAAATGACGAAAAATTTATTTAAAAGTAGCTCCTCTATCGGAAATTATTTTTTGGGTACCCAAGGAACACGTCAAAGACATTATGAGGTTTATTTTGCACCCATCTTCTAAGGCAAATAAAGTATTTAGAAAATGATCATTTAAATGTTCATATTCAAACCTGAAAAGGGCCTAATGTAACATACGTTTCCAAGGTGTATGATTTTCAATTGGAGCAATTTCCTGTTTTACGCATAATTTCCTTTTTGCAAGCACAATCAATGCAAGCTGAAACTATTTTTAAAAATCTAGTCATTCAAACCAGTAATTTTGTTTTAACACGGATCATTTTTTATACCAGGATGCCCATTTGATAGGATATTTAATCATATTATGCCATTAGTATTAGGGACAACTATTCTTTCTCAAGAATTCTAATAACGATCATTCTTTAATAACATTCCTTTATTTGTTTATCATCACTATTTAACTGATCAATAATAGTTTTAATTTATCGTCTTGTAATTGTACCGTTAAACCAATCATCTACTAGCTAGATGAGAAATATTATTATAAGCATCTACATCCATTACTTTTAGTTGATGAGAAATTTAAAATAATCCTCAGTATGTAAAACAGAAAGTTCTTTTGAATTTCGATCTACATTCTCACAAATAATGTAGTATCTCGGCAACACGTGGAGTTAGGTATAGGGACTATAACAGTAAGTGACCTTTATTTAGTCCACAGAATCGAAATATGCCATCATATAGGGTGTTCCATTTAAATTTTCATAACTTTGATGTGTAAAATTTTATAGACCACCCTGCATATTCGAAAATAATTTTAAAACGTGCTCCTAATGAACCTACACGATGATTAAAAAAAAGATTTCAAAAATATTTTACCATTTTTCGTATACAAACCGACGGAGCTTAGATGCCTCACCCTGTGTGTATATATATATATATATATATATATATATATATATATATATATATATATATATATATTATTGACTCCAGGTTGTGATGGTGTCTTCTACAGACCATGTCCTCTAAAACTAACCACAATTTGTAGTCAAGCGGATTAAGGTCTGGACCACTGTTGAGTTGTTTTGGCCTTATGAGCGGGCGCAGAGTCTTGTTGAAATATCCGTGGTTTGTTTGTTTGTCATAAAAATGTAGGGAAATAACGCCGTTATGGGATACTCACCACTAAACCATCACTGAGGCGTGGTATTGACCTCGTTCAATCCTTGGCAACCAGTTCACTGTTTTTTTTTGGAGGACCGTGCATACGCACGATACATTCTTTCGGCACTACAGATTTTTTTGTAACGTTTTTTTACCATGCAGCAGATCTAAACAGTACTTCACATCTCAACAACTTCTTTTACTATCTCTGGGTCAGTGCTCCCTAATACCCCCTTGATATTGAAAACCACATCCAAAAAAGAGCTATATGACTTATAAATGACCTGTCTCTATAGAAGAACAGTTTCAGTCGGAACTGTCAACATAATATTTGCCAGGGTTCAGGTTATCAGCCACAAAAGCCGCCTTTAAACTTATATGAATATTTGTGGGAGGACTAGGTATATATAGAAATTGATTTTAGTGAACGAAGAACTGTCAAAATTCTAAATGTTAAAGTTGCAATTCAAATTTAATAAAGTAATCTGGAACAATGGCACTGTGGCTAGTCGACCGCTGATGATAATATTGTAGCTATCGAAACGCGTTCGGTGTTTTTTAATTTTTGTGTGGTACGTGGGTATATTTTGTTTGTTAATTTAAAACAAGCAAATAAATTTGATTGTGAAAATATAGAAAATGAAATTTGCTTTTAACGTAATAACCTGATATTTAAATAAAACAGAGGGAAATTCAGAGTAAAGTAAATTCATCAAAATAAATATTTCGTTACTGTCGACAACTAGCCGATATATTTGTCTTGTTTCAAACATGAGGAATGTATGAGATTGAATTGTTTTCCATTAATAAAGTGTACAGTTCACTCCACAAATGTGTAAAATTTTATTTACTACAACTCCAGCTGCTCCACCTGCAATGTCTTTTTTTACTGCATGCAGAATCATCTTAATTTCTGCTTTTTCATATATAGAAAGGTTTTGTTTGCTTGCACAATTATATTGTGCTAACGTGAAAGCTTTTGAAGTATATAACAAATTGTAACATATATTATTTATTTTGTCATACAGTGAAAATTCTATATGGCTCAAAATTTGGCAACTATTAAACTTTGTATCAAAAATTATAGATAATTTTTGTAATGAACTTTAAACTTTAAAATCCTTGGCAGTGTACTCTTAGCATAATATAGGCAACAAGGCACCGTCTTTGAAAATGTTTCAACTGCCATAATCGTACTATGTAATAAATGTGCACAGGTGTAATCCAATATAATAAAATTCTTGGTCGCTGTCTTCATGTTGAGGGACGTCAATTTGGCTATAAAGAACGAGACTATTGCCTCCGAACATTTTATTTTGAATTTATACATTTTTGGTTATTATCACTTTTTCTTTCACAGCTTCAACGGACTGAAATCTTGTTTTTTTTAATGCAGATTTGACCTTGGGAAACAGATAAAAGTCGCATGATGTAAGGTGTTGCAAATAAGGTGGATGATCTAACACTGGGATGTTGTACTTAGGTAGAAATGTCTTGACAGATTATGCAGAATGAGCCGGCGCGTTTTCTTGATGGAGAACTCATGACTAGTTTTTCCAGAATTCGGGTCGTTTTTTTCTTATTTTTTCACGAAGTTGAGCCAGAACCTCGGTAGTAATAGTAATTTTGATTAATATCAAATATCGAAAAAGACAATCATCACCGCTTTGAATCTTGATTTGCTCATTCCAGCTTTTTTAGCTCTCAGTGAAGTTGGGCCCTTCCAATGCATGGATGGGCGCTTAGTTTCAGGATCATAAGTTCACAAGATCACATGTTATCACTCTTTCAAGAAGTTAGGGTCATTTCCAATGGCATTCAAAGCGTCTGTGCAATCATTTTCGCGAGAATTTTAGGCACCATTTTCTCACACTTTTTGCATGTTAAAATTGTTATGTAAAATTTGCCATATGCATTCTCTGGCAATTCCTACAGTTTCAGCAATCGCACGAATAGTTAACCGACGGTCAGGGTCGAATCATATTACCGACTTTTTTAATATTTTCATCCGTTTTTGACGTGGAAGGGCGACCCGGGCGTGAATCATCTTCAACATCTTCTCGGCCATCTGGGAAACGCTTAAACCACTTCGCGCACGTGATAAACATTCACTGCCATACACTTCTTTTAATACAAGATTTGTTACAGTAGCACTCTTTCCAAGTTTCATGTCAAATTTCACGACGATTCGTTGCTCTATTATTACACTTATAATTTTTCTGGCAAAACAAAACAGCTCTTATACAAGCGAAGGTAACGGCCAAACTAATTTGTTTACAGACATGGGAGGTGCCGCGTTCAAAAGAGTAGGCCATTCGCGTTTGGCACATTCGTACTTCTTCTGTGGAAGCGTCAGTCTACTTATTTTGTAGCCACACCTCGTATGTTATAAAATACTTATTTATTCTCAGATAGTGAAGTTTGAGGAAAATATATAGAAAAGGGGTTCATGACAGAACACCTAAAAGGGTGTACATGTAGGCAGCAAGAGCTTGTTAACCCATTAAATACCAGTACCAGAATTTGACAAAAAAAATATTTTTTTTATGAAACAGCTTTATTGATATTCAAATATAACTTAATACTACACAAAAACGGATTTTTTTTTTCTTGAAAAAGTACAAAAAAAAATGACATTGCGTTTTTGCAATATGACAACTAGGGTTATTTTTGATGGTAGGTGGAAAAACATTTTGAATGCAAAAATACATTACACTTTATGCAATAATAATAAGTTCTTCTAATATTTTGTGGTGTTTTCCCACTAGGTGTCCGTCATTGTCAAACCGAATTTCGTCCATTGGTCTTCCAGATGCACGGCCTCGTTGATAATTATTCGATTTTTCGCATTTATTTTTCAAGAGTAGTTCTCTGACCAACTGAGAACGAAATTTAATTTGGGATTTTGGTTTTTCACAATGCACTAGCCTATCCAACTTCCATGCGTTCACTGATGCACTGTCAACCAAATTTGAAAAAAGTCGCCAGCACCATTTTTTGCCGCGAATTCTTATTCGGTAGTTTGCAATTCCATTGTCATGTAAATCTGCGCCGCCCATGTGTTTATTATATGAGTGTATCATATTTGGCTGATCTACCTGATTTTCTTTTCTTTCCTTTTGGTCGTAACCTTTAGCTTGTACAGTCGGTTGAACAGATTCACAATTGGACATAACAGTAACAACTGAATTGTCGTTCCAACGAACCAAGGTAATTTCGTTTGAATGATCACATAGAGTATCAAACGAACCTCTTGGTTTTTTTAGGGCTTTTGATGTTTTTACAGGACACTTAGCCACACGATTTTTTCTTACAGTGCCGGTAGCAAAAAATTCCAACTCCTTCAAATGTACGAGAAGCAAGTGACGTGAAAAAATTGTCGAAAAATACTTTGTGGGCACGAGATTCCGGCACAACATTCAATAACTCAATTGCAATGTTGGTACCAAGTCCAAGTTCAGGTTGTCGCTCCATATGGTATAAATTTGAACAGATACCTGTCACTTGATGTCAAACACCATAATTTGATACCAAATCTGACTGGTTTGTTTTTATGAACATCTTTGCAGTGTTTGCCAAAATAGGGGACCATCTGCTCGTCTATGGATAACTGGTATTTGAAAACTCCAAATGCACGTAATTTTGGTTTACTAGACTAAATATGGGTGTGAGTTTAGCAAACTTATCGTCCTTGTCAAGATTATTATTATCTGCAAGATATATGTGTTTCTTTATATTGAGGAAACCGTTTCTTGATATACTTGGTTTTACAATATCAACACCCTTATCCTCATCTCTGTTGACCAGTACATACTAGTTTGCGGAAGAGAATGATATCCACTTAGAAGTAAAATGCGTAAGAATTTTTCCAAATCTTCCAAGGTAAGCTGCAACTCAGGTCTATTATTTCTCGCTGCGTACATATTGGAATACCGAATAATTTCTTGCATCACATTATCATCAAAAAAAGTTTGAACATTTCAAGAGGACTTTTTCCATGCAATTCTTCACATATTCGCTTTATCCGATCATGTTCATGTAACTGTGGAACAGACTCGTAATCCTGATAACTTATAGGTGTCTTAGACCATGTAATTACTTTTGTTTTTCGACACGGCTTTGGATTTATCTGGTTGTATTTTTTTGGTGCTGGAGTACCTGTATTTTCCTCTTCAGCGGCTTCTTCATCTTCATTATCATCTCATAGAATCTCGAGACGATCCACTTCTTTTTCAACAATTTCTTTAGTTCCAGCTATTTCTCGCAAACAATTTTGGTCACCAATTTGATCACCATCAAACGCTTTCTCATCGGTTAGAGAATCCAAGTTTTCAACGACATCTTCTAATTCTTTCACAGTCGGAGCTCTATTTATATATTGATTATTTGAGTTCTGGAGTTAGCAAAATTTTGATCAGTATCGCAGCATTGCATTCTACGTTATAATTTTACTCAAATAAATAACTCACATTTAATGTTATGTACTCACCATAATTAATTTTGTTGATTAGACTGAAGATATAAATGTTCATAAGTAAATAAACTAAAGTGAACTACAGTAAACTAGATATTCAACTACGGTCGTTTTGTGAAGTTGTATATTCAAGGGTTTATTTATGTACAGAAATGTCTAAAGTGATTATATTATATTATTCAGATAAAATGCCTTCAACTCTTTGTAAAATTTTAGATACTTAGTTTGATTCACTTATCCAACATCCGCTGCTAGGGTTTGGAAATTTCCTACATTGCAGGTACTTTGATAAGCGGAAACTGTATTGTTAATGGTTTACTTGCTGCATCTGATAGTGGTGAAGTCAAACTTTGACAAACACCACTTGAAATTGCAATATTTCAATAATAAATATTAAAAAATGATAAAGATGGTGTAAGGGTTGCCAAAAAAAAATACACCCGTTGAAATATTAAACAGGTTTTCTTTATTATACCAATAAAAGTCTTCCTACTTTACAAGCAGTCGATTTAATACTAACTCTATGTTTTGTTTGCTTTTATTCTACAGAATAACAAATTGCTGAAAATCTTATTACATAATCAAAATCACCAAGCTTAAATGTTTTTTCTACAACAGCCTAAATAAGTGATAACACTTCTTATATACTGCTGACACCGCTGAACGTTCTGATACATCAACAATTTACTATTATGTATTATAGTCGGCCAAGCTGCTTCCTTAATTCTGGAAAAATGAGGTCTCTTACAGTACTTAATATCAACATCTATCTCTAACCTCTCGGGCAATCGTAACTTCTGTTTAAGACTTCAATTACAAAGATATCAATAGTGTGGAGTAGAGACATGCACGGACCCGTAGCGCCTGGCCAGAACGCCGAAGTGCGTACCCATGATTACTCGACGTCACTATTTTACATATTTTACGGAATACGTAGTAAGCACAACCTCTTTTTTTTGTTTTTTTTTTTTAAATCAGCAGCCTAATAAAATTTCAGCAGAACTCTGCCATTTATAAATGTTTCAGCAGCATCCTGCCATTTATAACCAAATTCTGTTCACGCAGTGAATACAACTACTAATTTCCAAACAACAGTATTTTGCAGAATTTTCCCCCGTTTTTTTAGAATTTACAATTGTCTCTAACAGGTAATATAGTTAGAACATTTATTCATTCCGTTGCTCATTATTAGTCTCTGAATCAGTACTAGAGTCACCTCCTGAAGTACTACAATATCGTCTCAGACTATCTGCGGCTACTACTGTTTTAAAATTTTTATAACCTCTAAGCCCCTTTATGCTTCTTATCTCGTATCTATCATGACCCAGTGCCTGGGTCATAACATTAGGTCCAGAATATCGTGGATCGAGCTTTCTATTTACCCCGACCTTACTGCACGATGCTCCTTCTCTCCATAATACTAGTTCCCCCTTTTTATACTTTTTAGGAGGCTTATGTCTCTTATCAAACCTTTCCTTCATTTGTGTAGCAATTTTTTCTAAAGCTCTACCAGCAGCCTCTCTTTTATCTTAACTTTTTCAGGCGGAACACTTTCTAATTCGATGTTATTTAATAAACGACCTTTGTAGCCAAACATTAACTGAAGTAAAGTATTTTTCGTGCTAGCATTGACTGTATTATTTATTCCCTAAACTACATCCACAACTTTTTCATCCCCATATTTTTCATGGTCAATTGAAGGTTTGATTGAATTTAAAAACGTTCTATGGAATCTTTCCACTTGACCATTCACACTGGGGATACTCACTGCATTAAAAATATGTTTAATTTGTTTACTATTTACAAATGACGAAAAATTACTACTTTCAAAAGTAGCTCCTCTATCGGAAATTATTCTTTTTGGGTACCCAAGGAACACGTCAAAGACATTATGTAGGTGTTTACAGCTTCTCTGGCACCCATCCTTCTCTAAGGCATCACAATAAAGTATTTAGAAAATGCATCACTTATTAAAATGTACATATTACCAGATGAACTTCGTGGAAAAGGGCCTACATGGTCAACATGAACCGTTTCCATAGGTGTAGTAGATTTTCTAATTGGATGCAATTCTCCCTCAGTTTTCCCATAATTTCCTTTTTTGCAAGCACAATCAATGCAAGCTGAAACATATTTTTTAATAAATCTAGTCATTCTCGCAAACCAGTAATTTTGTTTTAACAGCGGATCACATTTTTTTTTATACCAGGATGCCCAATTTGATCATGATATTTAATCATTATTTGCCATCTAGCTGATGTAGGGACAGCTATTCTTTCTCCTATAGAAGTTTTTCTATATAACCGATCATTCTTTATAACATTCCTTTTCCATGATATGTTTATCATCACTATTTAACTGATCAATAATAGTTTTTAATTTATCGTCTTGTAATTGTACCGTTAAAAACCAATCATCTACACTAGCTAGATGAGAAATATTATTACTTAATGCATCTACATGACTCATTATTTTTCCAGATTGATGAGAAATTTCAAAATCAAACTCCTGAATTAATAACCACCAACGAGCTATCCGAGGTAAAAGATCCCGTTTATTAAAAGTATAGCGGACCGCACTGCAGTCAGTAACAATTTTAAAATGTAAACCTATTAAATATACACGAAAACGTTTTAGAGATTCAATAACCCCTAATGTTTGTTTCAAGTTCATAACTATGATAAACTTTTTCTGCGGCGCTTGTCACTACTAAAATAGGCAACGGGTTTCATATCTTCGTTTTTCTGATTTTGTAATAAAATACCACCCAAACCCTTATTACTTGTGTCAGTGTGCACTTCGGTTTCTAAAGTTAATTCAAAAGAAGCCAACACAGGTTTTTCCGTGAGTTTTGTTTTTAAAAAATCGAATGCTTTTTGTTCAATTTCATCCCATTCCCACTTAGTATTTTTCTTAGTTAAATTTGCTAATGAACTAAAGATAATTGCACAATTTTTTATAAATTTTCGAAAATAACTGCATAAACCTATAAATTGGCGAATTTCGTGTACATTTCTGGGCACGGGAAATTTATTTACAGCTTCTATTTTGTGATTACCCGAGGAAAGACCTTCGCTACTGACAGTGTGACCTAAGAAATTAACTTGGGATTTTAAAAACGAACATTTTTGTAAATTTACTTTTAAACCATATTCATCAATACAGCAAATAATTTATCTAACACCTGTAAGCCTTCCTCAATAGTAGATGACGGAATTAATATATCGTCTAAATAAACAAGAAGGTTTTTATAACGCATACTACCGATCCATTCATCACACCATACGGAGTCCTCAAATATTCATAATGACCTTCAGTCCTAATAAACGCAGTTTTTTTTATTGAATCAGCGGCTACGGGAATTTGGTGAAAACCCTGACTACAATCTAAGCTCGTAAAGTATTTTTTATTTGATAATGAATTTAATTGTTCTTCAATATTCGGCATTGGAAAAACATCTTTTACTGTTTTTTTTATTTAAAGCGCGATAAATAACGCAAAGACGGTAATCACCGGTTTTCTTTTTGAGATTCTTAAACCACACCGGCCTCAATTAAATCTTTAAACCTAATTTTGAACAATTTCTCGGTCTTTAAAAGACCATTTATAGGGCCTGTAACACAGTGGCTTAGGGTCTTTTAAAATAATATACATTTCAACATCTTTAACAGCTCCTAACTCTTTTGTAGTCCTCTTAAAACAATTTCTCCATTTTCTTAACAAAATACTCAACTTTTCTCGCACATCAGACTTTTGTAACTCGTTCAGATCTACCTTACTTAAATTAAAATCATTTTCGCAAGCAATTTTACAAGTACTCACCGCTAAACTCATATTTTCCATATCTTTAGTAATAACTTCCAAACATTCCTCACCGCGAGCCATCAGCTGTCCATCCGGAAAAGTGACGCCACGATTTCCCATGTTGGTGATCATCACTTCAGATCTCGGCGCTTGTTGAATGCTTTCTGGCATACACACAATAGATTGACCAAGCGGAAAACATTTTGCTTTGCTGTAAACATTGGTTCCGTCAGATACACCACTGATTAACACAGGTGCTAATTTAGTTTCCCCTGGAGAGACTGTTAAGGTTGCCGCTCAAATTGTTTTTGGACCTTCCTCATTTTCGAAAATCGCAATACTATTTAGATGTTCACACACATCTTCTACTATGTGTGCAACGTCACCACTAATGAGCATTAGAAACCCTCGCATATGTTTGAAATTGTATTCCATCCACTAGCAAAGTAAATTTTGCTTCAAAGTCACAATAAATAAAACGTCCTCCGAACCCTTTTATCACAATGTTCTTTTTCTCAATTATAAGTTTTAATTTATGAGCGATATTTTCCTGTGCCTATAAAGCCGGCAACTTCCTCGACGTTTATTTTAACAGATTTTACATACGTATTACAAACTTTTGTTTCATTTACAACCAATTTGACATTTTTTTTTGCATTTTCGCGTTCTTCGTTTTTGTCTTTTCGAAAATGGCACTCAGCACTCATATGCTCCTTTTTGTTGCATGTATAACACTGCGCACTACGCCGCTGACAATCTCGAGAAATTTTTGAGTGATAATAATGCGTCATAGTCTCTTCGGACCGCTTAACTCGTACAACGAATTCTTCCAATAAGACAGGACTCCTGAACAGTCTACGACTAAGATAAATATAATCTATAAATAAGTGATTACTAGCCATAAGCATGAGCATACTAATAAATAAATAAAAAGTACAGGTTGTAGGTTCAAATCCTACTCGAGGTAAACTTTTATTTATGTATTTAATAAAATTAATAAAAAATTTTAATGAAATATAATTTTTTATTCAAAAATGTTTTTCCTGTTAGTGCAATCCTTATTTTAATCATCCCGTTTAATTGTTTCAATTTATGCCACAATTAACATATTGGAAAAAAATTCTACATTTTACATTGCGAAAACGCAATATTGGCAAAAGATGGGTTAAGCTGTAAAAAAAGTGAACAATTATGTTGATACATATTTCAACCTCATTCAATTCAATAATAATGATCATTTGAAAATGTATTTTAATTTGATATTGAAATTTAACTGTGTATGAAGCAATTAAAGTACTATCTAGCAGAATAAGGCACAATGTTTCCTTTTTATTAATATTATGTTTTATACATTTCAGAAAGAAATTTAAATCCAAAAGCAGCTTGTCTGAAAAGGCGAGAAGAAGAAAAAGCTGAAGATGGTCCAAAACTTGGACCTGGACCTCCTCATCACATGCTCTCTGCTGCTCCACATTATCCAAATATACCTGTGAGTGTATAACATTATACATTGAATAATGTGTAATGCATAATTTATGACTACTATGTTTTATGCCAAAAACTATATTGTCTATTCTTGACAGATAATTAATTCTATTGTAAAATGAGATATTCAAATTTACTAATATATGAGTGATATTCATTCAAACTGAATTAAGCAATACACATTTAGTTCCAAAAAAAAGTGATGCACTTTTGGTTTTTGACCTAACTTTAATGTCATATTTTTCAAACCAGTTGGCCGATTTTTAAAATTGTTTTATTCGTTGATAAGCAATTGCTGCCTTTAAAAAAAATTAGAGGTGTAATTTTTCTGAAAACCTCCTTGATGGTAGTTGAAAAATCTGAACCATGTTTTCTTGTTAATTTTTGAGTTACCCTGTGTGTTAATCAAGCAATGGTATAGAAACTGTGTACACTCTTTATGAAAGACGCTTCTTTTACGAGCATTTTGTGTTTTATTCTTTGATTTATCTTTAAATTTGTCTGAATTACAGCATTTTTACTGAAACCTTACGTTAATCCCACAAATTTATTTCATTGTAGGATCACATTGCCTTTGAAAAACAGTTGCCGTAGCCATAGCAATGAATATGTTGTATGCTTCCATATTTGACCCTTTGTCCTTGTGTCTGTAAGTAATGCAAAAAATGTAAACTTGGCAACTGTGTAAGATTAAAAAGGAAGTGGCAACACCACCACGTAACAACACAGATGCGAAGTAAAAAGAAACTAGGTTGTAAGCGGATTAATCTTTGTATTAATAAATGTTTTAAAATTACATATGGTTTAAACGTTTGATATAAATAAAATAACGAACAGGTAATTAACATGGTGCAACTCGGTATTAACCCGTTGAAAGAAAATAAGAAATTAAAACAAAAAATTAGGAAGTAAATAAAATTGCGCAACGAGTGCTCCGCAAAAAAAAAGAGAAACGAGAAAATGGCGTCCAACAGCAAAGAAGTAACTGTAAATCCACCAAATGAATTGAATTTCGAAGGCAACATGACAGGTAACTGGAATTTCTTCAAACATAAATTCACAATTTATGTACAAGCGGCGAAATTAAAGAAAGAATCAGATGAAAGTAAAGCTACTTATTGTTGAATAGAATTAGAGATAAAGGAATACATTTGAATTTACAAACGAAGAAGATAAAATTAATTACAAGGAAATAATTAAAAAGTTTGAAGAGAAATTTATACCAAGCAAGAATACTACTTACGAAAGACACAAGTTTTTCATAAGAAATAAATTACCAACACAAACATATGATGAATATTGCACAGAGCTGAGACAACTTACTAACACATGTGAATTTGGTGAATTAACAGACAGTTTAATACGTGATAAATTAATTTTAGGTATTACTGAAGTTTACATCAAGGATAAACATTTTAGAGAACCAAATTTAGATCTCGAGAAAACAATAGAAATTTGCAGAATTGCTGAAGTAACTGCCCATCTGTTAGAAACATTAAATATAAACGAACTAAGTGAAGCAAACATGGTATCGAAACAAGATGTTAACCAGCTGTCTTCGAGTGCAACCAACCCGAACTACAAAAGAAAACACCAATGGTCGACACCAGATCATAATAACCGCACAAGATCTTCTAGCCGACATCAAAGACACAGTAGGTCAAGTACAAATTTAATAAATAATTGTTCACGTTGTGGGTACACACATGCTATAAATAACTGTCCTGCATATACAATAAAGAATGTGCAAAATGTAAATTACGGAATCATTTTGTGAGAATGTGTAGGGAAAAAATTAACATGATAAATTTAGAGAATAGTAACACTAACAGTAATGATGCAGACACATTCTTTGTTGATAATGTGGATGACATAAATAATAAGAGTAAATGGATAGAAAAATGTAATGTAGATAATAAGGTAGAGGTTTCATTTAGATTAGACACTGGTGCAGAATGTAATATAATTCCATTAGCTGTAATTGATGCATTAGGAATTGATATGAGCAATTAAAAAAGCCAGTAGGTATTATTTCTACATTAACAGGTGAAAAAATAGAAGCAATAAGGACCTGTATGTTGGTAATTAGTTCAATAAATAATGATAATTTAAAAGTGAGATTACATTTTTATGCGATTAATGTAAATAAACTAATTTTAGGTTTGCATGCATGTCAGGAATTAAAATTAATTCAAAGAATTAATCATGTTAACACAATTGAAAATGATGATAAGCAAATTAGTAAAATTATTACAAATTATAAGTGTTTTCGAAGGATTAGGGTGTTTAAGTGGAACACATACAATTGAACTTCAGCAGGGTGCTAGTCCAAAAATTTATCCACCTAGGAAAGTGCCATATGCACTACATAATAAATTAAAAGAAAAGTTAACGGATTTAGAAAGAAATAACATTGTTGCAAAAGTCGAGGAACCGACAGAGTGGGTAAATGCTTTGGTTATAGTACCGAAAAAGATTTATGAATTTGTATCGACCCAAGAGAACTTAACAAAGTAATTAAATGGGAACATTACTATATTCCAACACTAGAGGATAGTCAGTAAATTAAGAGATTCAGTAATATTTAGCGTATTAGATTGCTCCAATGGGTTTTGGCAAGTTCAACTAGATGAAAAAAGTAGTAAATTGTGCACATTCAATACTCCTTTCTGGCGTTACAGATTTTTAAGATTGCAATATGGGATTTCATCGGCACCAGAAGTTTTTCAAAAAAGAATTAGGCAGATTTATGAAACTAGCGAGGGTGTAGATACGTACATAGATGATGAATTTGGGGAGAAAACGTAAAGCAACATAACGAAAAATTACGTGAAGTATTAGAAAAAGCAAAATTAAATAATATAAAGTTCAATTTACATAAGTGTAAATTTGGAGTAAGAGAGGTTAGATATATGGGTCATATAATATCAGGGAAGGGTTTGCAGACTGATAACAATAAAATATCAGCAATCACTAATATGCCACCCCCAAAAGATAAAAAAGAGGTAGAAAGATTTTTAGGGGTAACTAATTACGTGAATAGATTCATTCCTAATTTTGAGGAACATTGTAACGAAATTGAGTACCAGTTGTGTTTGGTGATGGAAGCATTACCCATATCAGATGATAAACTTGAATCATTTAGGTTAGAAATTGCAAAAGATGCACATTTAATGAAACTAATAGAAATCATTAAGTAAGGGTTCCCAGAACATAAAAGTAATTTAAATAGTGAATTTAGAATTTATTGGCCATATCGCATAGATTTAACAGAAAAAGACAGTTTGATTTTCAAAAATAATAAGCTCCTAGTTCCTAAATTGCTTCAAAAGGAAATGTTAACGAGTTTGCACACAGGTCATGTAGGTAAAGACAAAACTAAATTAAGGGTTAGAGATGTTTTATTTCGGCCAAACATTAACATCGACATAGAAAATTTAATAGAAAACTGGGATATTTACTTAACATATAGTAAAGCAAATCGTAAAGAACCACTAATTCCACGACGTACCAACTGGACCTTGGCTGAAACTAGGTGTAGATTTCTACGAAAAAATATATGTTAACTGTCGACTACTTCTCAAAATTTATTGAAATAGCACATTTGTATTCAAATAACACAACTGTTTGTGATGCATTAAAACAGATATTTGCAAGATATGGGATACCTAAAGTAATTATTTCAGATAATGGACCGCCATTTAGTCGTATTTTCTAATTTCTCAAAAACTTGGATGTTTAAACATCAATCCTGCAGTCCGCGATATTCACAATCTAACGGTCAGGTAGAAATCATGGTTAAAACAGCAAAGAATATTTTAAGAAAAACGGAACTAGATGGCACGGATTTTACCAAGTATATTAGAACTAATGAATACTCCGATATCAAATAAAATTCCCAGTCCAGAGAATTATGTCAGTTGAAAAGAGGGGATAAGGTTAAGGTTAAAGACGTGGACAATAGAAAATGGTTAGATGGAATAGTGATAAGTAAACTTCAACAACCTAGATCATATAAGATTACAATAAGCGAAACTGGTAGCATAATAATTAGAAATAGAAAACACTTAATTTTAGTTTGTAGGGGAAGTTGTATAAAACCACCTTCTAACTCTGTTAAATATCATGACTAAGAAATTCCAAATGGAAACCGACTTAATTCAAATTTAAACCAGCATGTAGAAACATCGACTGTTAAAAATAAAGTAACATTTAAACCAGTAGTACTAAGAAAAAGTGGTCGTTCTATAAGAGCTCCACAAAAGTTAAATTTGTAAATTAGTGTAGTATTAATATAACTTTTTATATATAATAATAAAAAAAAAGATGTAAGTACTGTAAAAAGTGTAAACTTGGTAACTGTGTAAGATTAAAAAAGAAGTGGCAACACCACCACGTAACAACACAGATGCGAAGTAAAAGGAAACTAGGTTGTAAGCGGATTAATCTTTGTATTAATAAATGTTTTAAAATTACATATGGTTTGAACGTTTGATATAAATAAAATAACGAACAGGTAATTAACAGTGTCATTAACTATTAAAAAAAAAATTTCATGACTAAAGGTACAGAAAATGCCTCAAATAAATCCTCAACAAATAGCTAGATTGGTTGATTTAGTAAACGATGGGCGTAGTAAACGTTACGCCGCTGGTGTAGTGGGAGTTCATGAAGCAACTGCTAGTAGAGCAACCCTCATGTGCGAACAAACAGGAAACAATGCTCGTAAGGTAGATTCTGGTCATCCTCAGAAACTTCTCCAAGAGATAATCGCTTCTTGGCAGATTGCGGATTTTACGGAATAGATCAAATATTGCAGCAAGATCTTCGCTAAATTTATGATATTAGAGTAAGTAGCAGACAGTATTTAGACCTCTAAAATAATTCAAGTTATAGGCTAGGAGACCTGTAAAAGGTTATATAAATTATCCCCTGAACATCGTGCTGCTAGAAGAAATTTTGTTGACTATCAACCAATTACAATTTAGTATTTTTTATATTTGGACCAATCAGAGCACAATTATTGTGCGACAACTCCGCTAGCGGAATATTCCCGACAATTTTTTTCTCTTCCTGTGAAATTGAATTGCCTTCCGGTAAAATGACAAATTGACAAACTTTGACGTTTATTTTGTTCGTCAAACTAATCCAGACTCCGGCTACCATCGAAACCACTATATAACCTGCAACTTGTTCTAAATTAAAACTAATTAATTATTTCATGACTTATCAATTGACCATCAATTTTGTTCTTTGAATAGTGTTTTAAATACCACTCATGGCCGACCAATTGCATAAATTTTTGACTTGACCAATTTATATCGAAGCAATAAACACTCATACTTGAGGTATTGTATATGAAAGTTACGGAGAATGAAATATTCCTGAATGGTCAAATGTCTTATTTACGGATTAGTCAAGGTCTTAGCTCAACATGGTGGACGGAAGAAAAAGAATGTGGAGAAGGACTGGTGAAAGGTTTAATCACAATTTAATAACAGAATGCTAAAGTTTTAATGGTGGGTCTGTTATGGTGTGGGGAGGGATTTTAATTAATGGAAATTCGCCCCTTCATATTTTTCCGGTGAGGTGGTACAAATCTACATTGACATTTTACAGCGGTAATTTCCAGTATGTCGTGTAGAATAGAAACTCTTCCTTGCTTGGGGAGGCACTACACGGTATTAAGCAGTTATCCAAGTTTATTTTTGTGTATAAAAATTCGTATCAGTTTATTTTACTAGAAGGCTGCTGCAAGAATGCTGTAATTCGGGAAAATTTAAAGGTAAATCAATGAATAAACAACAAAATGCTTGTAAAAGAAGCGTCTTTGATATAGAGTGCAAGCGCTTTCTATACCATTGGTTGCTTAACACACAGGGTGAGTCAAAAATTAAGAAAAAACATGGTTCAAATTTTTCCACTTCCATTCAGGAGGCCTTGGAAAAAATTTTACCTCAGCCTTTTTTTTTTAAGGCAAATAAAAATATAACACATTAAAGTCAAGCCAAACATCAAGTGCGTCACTTTTTTTGGAACTGAGTGTAGATAAATAAATTCAACCAAATGGTGGAACACTACTTTAAGATAATTCACATACAGTGGCGAACAAAAGTTTGGAAACATTCAACGTTTTAAAATACTATTAATCTTTTCTTTGATCTAGGTACACTTGCAATGTTCATAGCTATCGCGCTATGAAATGTGACATTTGAGCATCTAACAGGCCTATGATACTTCACTCAAATGTCATATTCCATTGTTAGTTCACTTTTTTATAACAGATGTCAAATTAATTTCTCTGTAAACAAAGTAATATTGCAAAAAGACTTGTGTTGTATCGGGGAAAGGTCAGGTCATCAAGCGTTTTTTAAGGAACGGAACAGTTGCAGTAGCCCAAAAAAGCGGTAGACCACGCGTAACATCCAGAAACGAAGATAATTATATTAAAAGGTTAGCGCAAAGCGAACCAACTAAGACGGCAGTTAAAATAAGTAAGACTAAGGAAAGAATATGGCAGAAGTATGGTGTCCCTTAGCCAAGGAAAGAGAGGGGACACGTAATACCGGCAACTAAACTGTTACCGACTGGCTCCACACATATCTGCCAGTGGCGTTTCCCGAATATTATAGTATATTTTCTCAGCCCCAAAAATATTCTTTTGTGGAAAGGACAATATGATTTTCAGTTTATTTGTTCTGATTGGAGTATTATATTTTCTGAAATCACAACTTTGTGTTTACCGTCTCGACTTGTTATAAACTATAGAAAAAAACATTCAAAGACGGTTTATAATAAACCAAAACCAAAAAAAAGCGCATTTATTTTTGGAATTGATCGCCACAACCAAGAATTATAATTTTTAATTGTATATTTGTGTTTACCTTTGTTGTTGTGTATCTTCAAAGAGGTTGCAATTTACGATTTTTTAAATAAAACATAAAATGAATTTCTTGTGGCACCATTTTTTTTTATATTTTGCAAGTTAATTGTATTAAAATTTATTGAGGGATTTTATAACACCAGAAATAAAAATGCGAGGCAAAATAAAAAGAAATCTCTTTATTTTAAAATCTTATATACTAATATAATCACACAAAAGCTTAATATTACTTATTACTTAATACTACTGCCCTTTAAACAATATAAGCTTTTTCAGTTGATTTTGAACTGCATCTATCACTTCAGATTGCCTTTTTGTAATAAAATGAATTCTAACATTTAAATATTTTTGTATGATAGATTCAGTTAAAAATAAATATGGTTATTGCCACAACTTAATATTTGCTCTTGTAAGCAATCAAAACATTTTTCCTGAATACAATGAAACATAATTTTACTTTCCAAAATTTTTATAAAATTAGGTTTGGTTAAATTTGTTTCATTTATTCTCAAAAAATATTCTGCTACTTTACAAATTGCTACATCTTTAGATGGGTATACTAATCTACCATGACTTTTATGTGTAATTCAAGAGTTTAAAAAATTTTCTTTTTTCCCAATTATTGCCCGAATACACTGCTCACATTTTAGAATTTTTTGCGAATAATGGGATACAAACCCAGCTATATAGACTATTATTTGTTCAGAACAATAGCTAATGATATTGCTGTTCATTATGTATTCATGGTCTACTACTTGTAACTAATAATAATCATCATCAGGTATTATTTCTGCAGAAGGCACAACACTGCTATTAATATTTAAGTCAGGATTGTCAAAACAACTGGAACCCACCAAAATAGGTATATCTTCCACTAGAATGCAATTAGCCATACCACCTGGACGAATTTCTGCTCGAACTCAAACTCTTTTGTATGTCGCAGTAAATTGTCTAGCCGTTGGATTATTGTTCCAACCTCCTTTTGATGTTACGGAGGAGAAAAATAGTTCAAGATGATCCTGACTTGTTTTATAAAGAGGTAAATATATTAGCATCCCTCTTTCTATCACCAGGTCATCGTACAACATTAAAGCACTTTTAATTGATATTATTAGTCCTATGAAACCTGTTTTTCTCCTTGAATTTATTACTATCTCCCCGTCATTAAACCAGAGCCGGAAAACATAGGAAATGCGTCATTGATAAAATATCTTAACATTTTCAATATTTTTTTTGCAGAGCTTTTTTGTAGCCTGGTGGAATGAGAGATTGGCTATTTAATGTTTTAATAAATTTTGCAGTCGCCTGGCACCCTTTGAAATCATCTAAACCTCATTGGATTTCACAATACAATAATGCATCTGCAACTGACTCGCTAAGTAGTTGGACAGCTAACCTAACTTTTATTTTTTGTTAAAAAAAATTTAAATGTGCTTTACGCGGCTAATTTCCTAAATGTAACCGCTCAGAATTCTGCAACTGTTCTAATTTTGTGATATACTCCCATTTAATTTTATTGCCTTCCCCATTGAATAATACCATTGTTTCCCCAAAAGCATTTCTAATTAATTTTAGCATGTGACTGGCATCATAAAATATACAAATTTGTTTGTCTTGAAGGCAAAAGAAGGGCTTTAAATCTGACAAATTTGTTTTACTTGCTTGACCAATAAGTAGACTAAATCCCTAAAATACGTATATTTAAAAATTAAGGTACATTGATGTGATCTCCTTCAAAGTACTCCCCTCCCACAACTTCACACTGGTTCCAACGTTTCTTCCAGCTTTTGTAACATTTCTGGAAGGTTTCGACTGGAATGCCCTGGAGTACCCTCGTCAGGGCGGTCTGGATGCCAGTTATGGACTCAAAATGCGTTCCTTTCACGACCAATTTTGTTTGGGGAAACAAGAAGAAGTCACAGGCTAACATATCCGGCGAATAGGGCGCTTGCGGCAACACTGCGGTGTTTTAGAGGCCAAAAACTGCAACACACTGAAGGCTGGATGGCATGAAGCATTGTCATGATGAAGGATCCACGTTTTGGCAATCTCGGGACGGACTCTAATGACTTGTTTTCGCAGCCGATCGAGTACTTTCAGGTAGAAATGTTGGTTGACGGCCTGCCCAGGTGGTAACAGAATCGCCGAGTTTAACGCAAAATTTAATGTTCAATGTTTCGTCGTTCCATATTCGTGACACGCCTTACAAACACATTGTCGAAAATACAACACAGCTGGAGAATTAACGAACGTACGAAAGTCGCGACTACATGTATCGATAAAGGAGGGATCGGAGATTAACCTACGGAAGTTTCAGGTTCGCGCGGCTAAAAAATCAGTCTCGTTACTTATTGGTCAGACGTAGTACATCCCAAAAATTGAGCCATAGTCACATGGTGCCCCATCAAATGTGACAAGCACAGTGTGTGCACCTGTTTCTGATATTAATCCCAAGCACTGTGAAACAAGGGCACCTTTCGAGTCCCCACTCAGGCCAAAAAATAAGCCACTGGCAGTTTCCACTGGCCATTTATACATGCTACTAAAATAACAAAGGCTTCTTTAGCAACTGCGTTACTGTCGTCCTGAAATTCAACCCCAAAATTAACATATCCATGGAACTTTTTTCCATCCCACTCAACATGTTTGCGAATGGACATTTTGTCAATAATCAAATATAAAATTACTGGTTTATCTGACATTTCAACATGCTTTTTAAGAACTGTAAATCCCTCTGTTGTAAATCCAGGACTAGCATTAACGTTTCGGAACCACTTACCAATTGTACTTCGGTGTGGTAAACAAGTGTCAAAAGTTTGCCTAACTTAGTCATACCCTTTGGGCGAAAAGAAACTTCAAGTCACTGCAAACTGTCGTAACTCTGATGAATACTTCTTTCTTTTTCCTGATTTACATTTAACAACTCCTTTGTTATTTTAGGCAAGTTTTCTAAAAGCAATGAATTTTAAGAAGAAATAACATTTTTTGATTTTAGTTAACTAAAAATATTCTTAAGGGACAATATTTTGTTGTTATATCTTCTAACCTTCTGCCCCAAAACTCTAATTTTTTTTGTTTTCTCTACTTTTAGAAACCTCCTGAAATAACATTTTTCAAAGTTTTCTCTTCCTCAGAGTATTTTCTGTACTGCCTATGTTTGTTGACAAAGCCGATGTACTTGGTGTGGCTAATCGTTCCATGTCATCGTGGCTTGAGCTGCGCATAGCACGCCTTTTTAATGCCCTAAAATATTTGTTAAAAACTTGACACAGCAGTAATAATATACAGCACAAGTCCCTGATATGGATAACATATCAAAGTGGAAACAATACTCAATAACTAATTTTTCAACTGCTAATATCTCATAAGCTATTTTATCTAGACATATTACATGTAGTATAAAAGGGATTTTTGTGTAGAATTCCACAACCGTGTAATATATACAGTGTATGGATAAGATTTAGTTCACTTTTGGCATTGAGTAATGATGTAGTAAAGAGGCGCAATGTTACGGGGAGTTTTGTCGATAGAAAATTGCACCGAGAACTAAGCGGCGCGAGTATCACGTGACCGTCTTTCACTACACGGTCACGGCAGTGACGACACATGATACTCGCGCTGCCTAATTCTCAGCCCAATTTGCTATCGACAAAACTCCCGGTAACATTGCGCCTCTTTACTACATCATTACTCAATGCTTTTGGTCTAGTATAGTATAACATAGGAAAATTTTAATGTCCATAAGAAAAAATATAAAAATAAGTCGTCCAATCATTTTTTTGGAACCAGTTTCAAATTTGAAATACTGAATTTATTCAAGGATTGAATCCATGATAGAATCTTAATGTATAATATTCATAAATGAAAGATTGTATTACACAAATTCCTTTTTTGATTGCATATACACTGATAATTCCAGGAATGTTGTGGGCACAGCATTATCTAGTAGACGCACCCTTTATACCGGTATAAAAAAGAGACTTTTCAAAGTGCTTCGAACAAAACCTGTCAGTTAGTGAAGGCATCCAGTCCAGAATTTTCATATTCTGAACCCGCAGAGCTGTTCTTTGTGGACCTCTGGGGAATCTAAAATCAATACAGAGAAAATAATTTTCCTAAAGCAATGATTTTTTCAAAACTTCATTTATTTTCTCAAAAATAAAAAACGACCCCAACAAATACTCCGCAAATTTCCCAAATATAACCAAATGGAAGTTCAGAATACACAATTAAAAGAAAGTAGGATTGTAACTTGATACCTACTAGAAGATGCATAATTGTGTTTTTTAATGTTTACCACAACTATAAATTTTTGTTTTTCATTCAATGAGGTTCATAACTGAATATATAGCATCGTACTTAAGGGATATTTTTTCATTTTTTGTCCTAATCGATTTAGGAAATTGTAGTAGTAGTAAGTTACAGATTTCATTAGAATTGTTTTTTAATTTAGCTTATGTGTGTAATAAAACATAAGTTAAGTATAATGTTTGCTTATTTGTTTGGTACATGGGTACAAAATTAAAAACACTTTTTTCTCTGACACCACTACAAACCAAAGTTTTTTTTAAAAGTCATGTGTGTGCATCATTGTGCCTCATTTTTAAGCAAAAAATACATACTTATAGTAAACAAACATAACAAAGATATACATTATTTTCTTATTTCTTCCTTAAATTTATTAAAATATATTACAAAAATCTCTAATAAGCTGGTAACGGTGTTTACTTCTACAATATTTGGAGAAGTCACTAAGAAACCATAATTATACACTCTATGTAAGTGAGATAAATAGGAAAATTTGAATAAATTATACTTTCCCTTGCCAAAATATCTAAAGAATGTACGCCACTGAGTGACAGACCTGTTTTAGCACCGAAAGATTGCTTTATATGAAAAAGTTTGAATGAAAAGTTGACAAGCTTTACTTAAAATTTAGAACAATCCTAGCTTACAGTTTGCCCTACATCATACATTAAGATAATACGTATCGCTGGTCCCACAAATGAGATATGATACAAAACAATCATCATGCAATAAAGCTTTGTTGCATATTTACCTATGAAACGTAATTCCAGGCTCTTTTTTGTCATTGCGGCTTTTACAGTCCTAAGCACAACAAAACACTATATTTAAAAAGTAACACACAAAAGTCTTTATCTCAATTTTAACAGAAAAAACCACTAAAGTAGACGAAGGAGCCACAGGCAGTGTTTGGTTCCTGAAAATGGCGTCGCATCGAACATCGGTAACAAACTGTTCGACGGCGCGTAAAGTACCGTTACGGGTCCCCTCTCTTTCCTTGTCTAAGGGTGTCCCATATGATCATCAGACGTCGTTTAATAGCCGAAGACCTTCATAGCAGACGGGTTGTTAAAAAACCACTTCTTACGAAGCGTCATAGACTTTCTCGATTTAAATTTGCTCGCGACTACAAGGATTGGACTCCAGACCAATGGGCTAGTGTAGTTTTTAACGACGAAAGCAAATTTAAGTTGTTTGGAAGTGATGGAAACAACTATGTCAGGTGTCTAAAGGGTCAGAGATATGATCCAAAATATTTTGCGCCCACTGTTAAGGATGGAGGTGGGAATGTAATGTTGTGGGGCTGTTTTTTTTTTTTTCGCCGATCTGGAATAGGCCCTATTGCGTTAGTACAAGAGATTATGGACAGTAAAAAGTACATTGACATATTAACTAGCAATCTACTACCCTACGAAGAAGATCTACCGCCGGTGGAAGTACCAGCAAGAACGATCTGAAACACAAGTCTCGTCTTGCAACGAAATGGTTTCAGGACCAAAAGATCGCGTTGCTGAAGTGGCCGTCCCAAATTCCTGATCTAAATCCGATTGAAAATTTGTGGAATTACGTAAACAAACGGATTAGCAGTCATCACACTTCCAATCGCAATGACCTATAGGGTGCTCTAAAATTTGAATGGAAAAATGTACCTCAAGACTTTTGTAGAAGACTTGTAGATTCTATGCCCTCTAAGTGTCAAGCAGTAATCAAGGCTCATGGTTATCCAAGAAAATATTAACTTTTTTGAGAATTTCAGAAACGTTCCTTTACCTTTTATAAATACCTTTGTTAAACAGTTTTTTCTATTATGTGTCATTACTGCCTCTGGGCAGAAGAGAAAATACGGTTACATACAAACTTAAGTAAACACAATCTTACACTTCGTGGGGTATAGGAAATTATTGAGGTCGGAGCTGTATAAAAGAAAAAATCGAAAGTCTCAAAATGTTTCCATACTTTTGTTTGCCACTGTATAAAAATAGTAACAAGAATAAAAGTGTTCATTTATCGATTTCATTTTTAGTCATAGATTTTACTGGAGAATATGTTCTATTCATCACTAATAGTGTGGGAATTTTTACTATTTCTTAATTATTTTTTAATAACTAGAGCAAAGTTTAATTTTCAAAAAAATCCAGAAAATACTACAGAGTTTAGTTCAAAACATAAATGTTTACATCCATAACACAATTCAACTATAATTCATTCACATTTATATATCTATCATTAAATGATCAATTGTGTTAATTTATTGATTTAATCAAATGTTTCTGCTTTGCATAGAACTAATCCATTCTTTAATAAATTATTTTCAGGGTCCACCTCCTAATTTGCCTCACAATCCAAGTCAACAGCCACAATAGCATTGCTAGCATAGGCAAGGCTTGCCAACTGTATATACATGCATTCGTACAAACGGCTATCATTCATTCATGAGACATCGTGCATAAACAATATTATATTTTTTTAAGAAAATTATGCAGTGATAATATCTGTATTCTGTTTTTATATATTTTTTTTACTTATTTTCATTTTAGTTTATAATGAATCTTTGTACTGTAATTTAAAATGTGGTTGAGATAATGTTTGCTGTAATTATGACAGTATTTAAAAAGTTAGGTGCCAAATAACATCACAATACTCATCTACAGTAAATTTAGATTTTTATACGTAATATGTAATGTATGATCTCTTTTTTGCCATGATCTTATCAAGTTCTTTTTTAATACGTAATAATGTTACATAATTAGGCAATTTATGTATTATTTTTGCTAATATTTATTTATAATTTAGAAATGTTAAAATGGTTGTGCCATACAATTTTTTTTTGTGTGTTGATAAACATAAAAAAAAGACAATCATACTGAATTTATTACTGTCATTAATTATTAAATTATCTCAAATGATGAATGTAGGATCTCTCATTTTTTTGTTGTAATTGAGTAATAAATTTATATAATTTTGCAGTTATCAATTCGTTATTTATTATTTATAAGGTTTTTAATTTATTTATCTTCATATTTCTCCAGTGCCTATTGTACCAGTGCATTGAATAAGTCGAATCTCTTAGTGTGAATGATCTGTTATTTGAAATTATTTATTTTCTCGATTACATATTATCTCGACCACATTGAAATTATGTGAGGTATTTAAAATACCATGCGCCAGTATTCCGAAGTTTTTGACTCTCTATCTACAAACCTTATAATGGAATTGTTACTAATATCTTCCTCTAAATTTTATATTTGTGCTATTTTATTTTTATTTATGAATAAAATATTAAACTTAGAGGCAGTTATTAATACAACACACCATGCGAGTACATATTCTTATAAGAGTTGATTGGCTTTATTTTACACGTTGTGGATAAGTGTATCCATTTCTTTTAATTTATTGAATTATTTACTTAAAGGCAGTATGAATCTTTTTTGAAAATATTTTCGCAAACTTAAATGATAAATTAATCATTCAATTGTATTTAGTTAGTTACATAATTTTAGTTTATTCATTAATATAACTTTCTTATTTTTTAGTGAACATTATATTGAATAGATTTAAGATTTGTAATATTGTTTCATTTTCGTATTTTTAGTGAATATTTATATTATTGTTTTTTATTGTTAAAGAAAATTTAAATTATTTTAATTGCTCAGTATTTTTTAAACAAAATCATGTGCAAAAATAGTTGCTCTCTTTAATTATGCTTTAAAAATAATTTAATTTTAAAGTGTTTGAAATCTGAGCAACTAAAACTAGTTAAATGTTTATTTGGTTATGATAAAAACAATGCAAATTGATTTTGTATTCATGATTATGACGTTTATATTTTGCAGTTTTTATCAATAATTTGCAATAATTTTAATAAATCTGTAAATGTACATCAATATTGGTTTCCATTTCATGGGCAGCCATTTTAAATAGAAAAAAATGTTGATTACCAAAGGAAAGTTATTCTTTTTAACTTTTTCTTTCTGGATTGTCATATTTTTACTTTCCTAATCAAAATTTTTTATTTTGGCAGCTGATTATTTAAGAACCTATTGTAAACCTTTGAAACTAAAGCCTTAATTAAATTTTTTTTGTGTATTTGTGAATGTACTTAACAATTATTTTGTTAGATTTAAGAACATCTTCATTAATAGCCAGAACGGTGGTAAGATGCAATTGCTTACAGTTTTACCTCTCTGGCCTAAAATTTTGAAGTATATGGAGTTGCTTAATTTGCTGTACTTTATCTTGAACGGCTGTATATTATTTCTGTGAAATTGTTTATTACTGTATGTGATGATGCATATGTATGAATCATGCAAATACACTTTACTATTAGCCATGACTCAATTACTTCAATCTATAAATGCAGAGAAATGGCTGTGAATACGAATAAATACTCTGTAATATTTATATGAGAATACAAATTAATTTGACATATGCATTGCGAAATGTGAAATGTAACAGTTTTACAACTAAGATTGAATCACATCTTTGTGTACACTGTTTAATATTTGTGCCCTTTGGTTTACATCATCACAATTCTAATATCGTTTAATGTTTAGTCTAGTCGATTAATTTTTGTTTCTGATGTGATATATAACTAAGGTTTACAATTGGGTTCTTAACGGCAGCAAATGTTATAGTTTCAACTGAACTTTGGTACAAGAATGAAAATTGGTATTGGCAGCCAAGTTTATATATAAATGAATATATTTTTTATTATAGTTCTTGTATATTTATATTATTTAAGTTATTCAGAATTACTTGCTTTAATGTACTTCTAGTTTGAAGGTAAAAAGTTTCAATATTGGTGCATCAAAAGAAAAATAGAACTTATGCACGTTATCTGCGGATTTTGTAAATTGTTTGAATATTTTATAAGATATATTTTTGTAGTATCAAAAGATCCATCATTTGAAACACGAGAGTTTCTTTTAAGTGATTAGTAAAAATTCAAATAAAAGTGTAAAGCTTAAACTGATATGTATTAACTTTTCAAGCGAATGTGTTTTTACTTATACGAAAGTATATGAATAAACTACTGCGTGATCAAGAATTAAGTTAGGTAATACAGCTAGAATATGACATTCAGACGTTTATTAACTATATGTAATATACAGTACGTACATAATATACTATGTGCCATTTTTCCATAATTTATGTTTATTAATGTTCCTATTCCAGTACTTATCCTTTTCACTAAAATTTCTATGACCATTTTTAAAAAAATAAAGTTGATAATGGTCCTGGAGAGACGAAACGTTACATATAAAAATTGATTATGTTATTCAATAGAGGGCAAAAAATTACTATGAGGAAGTGCTTTGTTTTAATATCACTTCAAACAAGGCTGAAATGAAACAAAAACAGATTTCCAAAATTTCGTTTTTTTTTTTAAATATTACGAACACTAATAATGTTAGCCTTGATATTTTAGAGCTATAATGTTGGTTCACTGATTACCCAACTTTGCTCTCATTTAAGCTCATTGGTATCTCGTACTGTTTCCGAGATCCCTGTAGTGAGAAGCAAATTTGTAACAGCCGGTATAGATCATCTCGATTTGATAATTTGGTACTTTTTAATAATCTTATTTTGCAGTTGACAAATATTGATGAGTCGGGTATTAATTTGTAAGATTTAATTTTTTCTGCCAAATCTAATGATATGTATTAACTTTTCAAGCAAATATGTTTTTACTTACACGAAAATATATGAATAAACTACTGCGTGATCAAGAATTAAGTTAAGTAATACAGCTAGAATATGACATTCAGACGTTTATTAACTATAATATACAGTACGTACATAATATACTATGTGCCATTTTTCCATAATTTATGTTTATTAATGTTCCTATTCCAGTACTTGTCCTTTTCACTAAATTGTCATAAATGCATTTTCTAGTAGTTGGAAGGTATTGTAACGCCTCTTTGCTTTACAATGATTAAATTAAAAGGGTTTAATTTAATTTGCCTCAGTCTAGCTCAAATCGGGTTTTGTCTTAACAAGACGGGGTGGTTCGCATCCTGGTGCTCAACACTGTACACTTTCAATAATACAACAAAACTATTTTAAACGTATATTACCTATTTTTTACAAAACTAAAAAAATCTAACCTAAATGAAATAAATTATCAACGACAACAAAACAAATCTTATTTGGTGTTACCTGGGATGTCCTGGTTGGCAGCGCACGTTTGGCTGGTCCCCCGTGGACGATAGTGATTATTACTGGATCCTGAGCCGTTTCTGTGGAAATATAAATTATTGTGGTTCAATTGCTGGTGTGTTATGACCCAAAAATCCTACTAATGACGATTTAATTTTGGTTTATTACGACCGTTCAGGCCTGCCCTGTACACGGTAGCCTGGTATTTGTCAGGTGGCGCTGTGTAGAATTCTATATGTTAGATAAGCCGGGGCAACGATCGCGTTGGTGTCTTTAAGCAGGTCAAAGAGAAAATAAATAATTTAAAGTAACCTTGGTGCGCATGACTATTCTTATACGTGATTTGGCTTTCAGACTGACTGGATATGAGCTCAGTACTTGGAATGCTTTATACAGGGCAGGTTAATATTTACATGTTTTAAATACAAATTGTACGTACGCGTTTAATTATCTACACTAACTAAACAGGCTGATTTCAGGATTTCTGAATTAATGGAGAACGTATTTACAGTAATGAAATGAATATCTAACATTTAATTATGCCCGGAAATAAACGTATTAATTCTTTATTATTAGAAAAACGTCTGTTTTTGTTAAACGCGTATACTTTTCGTATGAGCGAAACTTATTCTAACTAACAAATACAGGGAAGACGGAGTTTATCACGATCTTTTACGTTAGTTATTATTAAAAGATTGCTTCTTTATTAATTGTTATAAACGAATTAATCGGAGGCGAGTTTACACGACCTTTTAGGACTGCGTGTACTAAACTGAACAATTCTGAGAATTGTTTCCGACGGAATGCAGGTGTTTCAAGTAAGTGATTTATTTGCGATTGCGAGACGCAGGAGTACATTTAATGTAATTTATCACGTAGACGCACCACGGGTTCGTCTTTATATATCTGGAGTATCACGCGGGTGATCTCTACGAATGCGGCTTCTGGTATTGAGATTACCTCTAGGTCAAGGCGTCGCTTGTTTGTATTGCTAATTTTCCTCAGGATCTGGTCGGTGTAATGTATGTGTAATGTCTGGTTAATGGAGAGCCCTTTATAAGATTCTGGGTCCAGCCCGTCGACTGCTGTATAAAGGGATCTCCTGGGGGAGCGGTAGAATTTGAGCGAGTACCCTTCTTGCTGCTGGAGTAAATGAAAGATGCCTTCAGGGCGTTAGCCCGAAGTAGCAACGTCCTGGTTTGTGTGTATGTGTGCCGAAGGCAAGTTCAGGCTATACAGCCCGGCGTATACTTCTAGAGTGTGTACTGGAACGGTTAGATAACTTCCGGCTATACAGCCCGGCGTATACTTCTAGTGTGTGTATGAGTGCAGAAGGTGACTTCAGGCTATACAGCCCGGCTTTTTAATATCTACGTCGGAGGGGATTAAAATTAATTATTTATGGTGCAATATCGCGCAATCTTTTGTAATGGGTTTTAATTTTAAACAACTTTACCTATCTTGATTACTGTAGGGCAATTAAAAAATAATTAATTACATAAATTTTAGTAAAGTTAAGCTGGATCTTTACAGTATTATTATTATTGATATAGTCAAACATTAAAATTTGCCATATCAAAGTAGTTTAGAGATGCTTAGAAATTTGCGGTTTCTAGAAGCTCATAATACAGTATTAAAGGGATTAAGGAATGTAGATGTTAAAATTTTGATATTCTTCTTTGTGGTGTTTTCTTAATTTTATCGGTTAATTATTCTTCATACATCAAATTTATATTCACACCTTGTAGGTAGCGGCCGAGAAATGTTATAATGAAAATTTTTCATCGCAATTGTTACGGTGAAAGAAAAGATAATTAATGTATTTTACATAACTAAGATTTAAATATATATAATTACAGGTTGAAGAGGAAAAGAAAACATGTTGAGGTAGAAAAACACGTGTTCTTCCATGTGTGTTGAAACTGCCTTATTTGTAATGATGATGACAAATCGTTTAGAGTTTTTATACACACAGAATTGAGTAAAATGTCGCTGGTTGGTAATTAATTACTTTGGCACATACCGAAAAATCAAAAGGCAGCAGTGTTTGAGTACGTTGAAATTTGAGATCTTTACATTTTGCCATGGATGAGTGCATATTTGAAAAATTAATACTTGTTTTAGTTAGTTGAAGTTGGGCATTCGAGTGAGTCATACCGGGCAGGAGACGTTGTATTGTTTCGTTACAAATCATATGTGTAAACAGTTGTGACCATAAATATACTATCCTCTCTGTGTTATTGTTTTAATGTAGGTTTTTACACAAAATTAATGTGGTCATATAAAACAAACTTATATCTATATAATCACCCTGTTTTCATTTTAATCCAAGAAGTGGTTGTGTAAACAAATGTATTGATAAATTGTAAACCGTTGTGGCCGTAAATATATTATTGTTTCCATGTTTATAAAAACTAAAAAGGCGAATTTATTCTTCTCTTTTTTTGCGTTGGTTTTATGTAAGTTAAGTTATAAACCAATTTATATCTCTCCATTTTGATTTTAATCTGCGAAGTGGACGTGAGTAGTCTTATGGGATTGGTTATAGCTCAGTTCAAGATCACTGGCCTCTGGTAGTGACCTTGGAAACATTTGAAGAATAGGTTGTCTATGCTAAAAGGTAGGTCAAATTTAAATGGTTTTCATGTTGACTAAATTGAGTCAAGGTCAAATAGTTGTAAAAAAAGTAGGTAAGGTGAGTATTTGATAAGTTCTAGTAGCATCTATTGGCAATTCATTATCCCTCTATCCATCCTCCTAAGTGTTCCTGAGTGCTTTAGCACGATAGGCCTTATTTAGCCTGTTCAGGTCCACAATCATAAAAAAAAAAAGGTACATATTTTTCTTATATAAACTGCAGCGTGGTGTGTTGAGATCAGTCAGTCAGTAACTTGTAATTGCAGACATAGGTGGATAAAGGTGTCATGTCACATTTTTATAGTTCTGAGTAAATTAACGAAACACGTTTTGTTCTGGAACTTTTTTACTATGGTTTTGATTGAAATAGGTAAAACATTATAAATTAGATCACTTTAGGTTATTATATGTGATATATTTTATTACAGAGAAAAATATATATGTCTTCAGGGGGGTCAGACATATTTAGGAACATGTATTTTTTAAACCATTAATACCTAGAACCCTGCTCTTTTTTTAATTTTAAAGTATATGTCTCCATGAACGTTTAAAGCAGTGGGTTTTTAAAAATGTCAAAATTTAAATTTTTTTTAGATTTTTTGTAAACAAAAAAAATTTAACGTAAGAACAAATTTTCAAAACTTGATAAAACTTAGAAAAAATGCTCATAATTAAAAACCTTCTGCTTAAAATATGTTGTTAAAAGAGATAAACAAAAAACAAAAAAAAAAATTAAGCTGATATCCCTTATAGTGTTTTAGATAAATGTTCCTACAGATAAAAAACATGGGTTTTCGGAAAACGCAATTCAATGGCACAAATACATGATAAATTAGAAAAGCCTACCTTCAGTGCATTCTAGCTCCATATGTTGGATTGTCTGGGTCTTCACTCTCCTCATACATGTCTTCCAATCTCTTTTTATCTATGGAAAGTTGCTTTCAGAACTTTTTCTCTAATTCTTGAGCTGCTCTCTCGCCTTTACTTATTCTTAATTCATCCAGCAGCTTCATCACTTGAGTGCATTGGGTGCCAGGAAACATCCCTAATTTCTCCAAAATCTCAGCTCTCGCTAATTTTCCCTTGTTGATTGTAGCCACAGTTTCATAAACACCAAGCTGCAGAGTATGTAGCACAGCAAAAGTAGTCTTCAGTATTCGGGACCAAATAATGTTATTTACAGACTCGTTACGATTTTGTGTCCCTTTGTGCAGTAATTGCGGATTGCTCAAGTCTTTGAAAATAGCTATTTTAAGCCTAGGCTTAATTTGTTCCATTACTACCAAAGGTAAATGTGTGTGTTCACTGTGTTTGTATTTTTTCTTTTGGGCTAATGTAATTTGATACTTGCACCAGCTTTCTTCCCCCTTTGGGCTTATATTAGAGTAAGTGCGCCATATATGGACCACCGTAAGGATTTTCTCAAATAAAACTCCGAAATTTAAAATGTAATAAGCCTTGTTTATTTTAAACAGTTCTATAATTGTTTGCTACCAAACATAACTAATAAAATTCTTGAAAAAAAAACATCTTAGAAAATAAACAGTTTCTAAAATAAACATGTCATTTTTATAACTTGCAAAAAGTGAACATAATATGGACTACATGGTTTCAAATGGTCAATTTGGTCCAAAATAATAGAAAAATTGTTAGTCGTATTATGCGTAAAATTAAATCAGTCAATTAGTAGTGCTTAGATTAATCATTGGTACATAATTCGCACACAAAGACAGCCATTCCTTCTATGCCAGCACACTCTTCATGAGCTCATTGCCTACAAAGTACACATTGGATCCATTTCTCTCCATGAATATCTTCAGAGAAAAGTCCATTACAATACAAGCATTTACCATTTTCATTTTGGGAACGATCCGGACTATCATTGACTGAATAGTCACTCTCACTAGAACTTACAGGAGATTCTCTATTTTTTGAGATCTTTCTTTTCTTCTGGGCTATTTTCTTTGGCGTTTGCTTTGATTTATTTTTTATGTTTAACGGTCTCTTCTTCAGTTTATCTATCTCTTCTTTCCTTTTCATCGATGTTTCTAAACCTTGCTTGTAAGGTGAAGATGTCAAAATCATAGATTTGGTGGCCTTTTTTCCTCTGTTACTGACAGTTTTCTTAAAAACGTGGTATGGGCTGCAACACCTTTGTCGACAAATATTTAGATGGTGTGGAAGGGCCAGCCAATGAATCCGCCATAGTGGTAGTCGGCTCTTTGGTTTGTAAGTTTGCATGGTGATTTATATCAGCTCTCTGAGTAGAATGAGGTTCATTCACAGAGTTATGTTCCGGAGTTTCAACAGCTCCTGCCTCAGGTAAGCAGTTATCGTGATTATCATTGACAGGTGTCATTATATCGCGTGGTGGATCATTAGAAGATTCTTCTACTGGAAGATATTCGTCAATAAAGTCATGATCTTGAAAGATATTTCTGTTAACGAGATATATCCCAGTTGTACGAAAACCATTAATGGCCAGTTCTGCGCGCTGAGCTCTTATATAGGCTAGACCAAATAATTCCGCTGTGTCATAATGGGTCACGGCTTGAGTTTGCATTCGTACCCGTTTGCGAGTTTCTTCAGCCAAGTATTTTTTCAATGGACCCATAAATGTTTTATCAAGGGGCTGTATTTTGTTACTTGAGTGTGGAGGCAGTGACAGCAAGCGAACGTGATTTTCTCTAGCTAAATCCACTACCTTGATATTTCGGGTGTGGCTTGCATGTCCATCCAAAATCAGGAGAACCGGCGATGCAGCAGTTGGTTTTTATTCAGGAAATTGTAATAACTATAGATAGGATGTTACAACTTAATATCAATAATCGTAAAATAACTCACCTTTCATTTGGTTTAATCCACTTTCACATCGAATAATATTTATTAAAGTGATGAGCTTACGTATTTATCTAAAAAATTACATCGGTACTTGACGAAAACGAAAAATGGCTCCCGTGAATATGTTTGTGCACAATGCCTTACAGCAAACGACTGGCGGACTGTTGGAGGGGTGAGGTTTAATATGCGCTGACCTTCGACTCACTATAACGAACGTTGTTTGCGAAACGCCAGTGATCCATATTATGGGACTGGTCCATATATGGCGCACTTACTCTATCTGAAATAATCGTCAACATTTATAAATGTGTATGAAATTAAAGCTGAAGAGTCAAAGTATTTAAAACATTAGAAAAATAAAAAACTATATTTTTGACCAAAATTGATGTCCGACGCTCCTTAAAAAACTTGATTTTTGTGTACATAACACCTTTATCCACTAACTATAAAGTAGAAATTGAATATATTTTTTGTGGATAGAGGGGTCATACATATACTTGTAAAATGAACATTAAAATACTGCAGCACACTAAGGGAAGTTTTACTAAACAATAAAAATTCTTTATTAAAAACACTAAATATAAACTTAAAAGTATGAAAGAGTAATAATAATTTAACAGGATTTTCTTTATTTTTTTATCCTGGGATTGTCCGCATTTTGATCTAAGACTTCTTGATAGCACCATCTATAGTCAAAAAATTTGAGCTGGTCCCGTAAATTGCACATTCTTTCAGTTGTTAGACCTCCACATTTGGGCAACTGTCTCAATGTAACCATTCCAGCTTCTCTTGTGCCTTTCTTATGTAAATCCACTTGCAAATATGGAGTGTTAGGATCTAAACTGCTTTTATAAAAGTAGTACCCAAATCTTTCAACACGTGTCCACTTAACGTTGATTTTGTCTGAAATTGTATTAGTCACCTTCTTAGATAAATGAAGCATGGCTGGCAATGCCTCAAAGTCAAAAAAGAAATGCTCCATATTAACACACGCTATCTTTAGTACTGGCAGAAACTATGATTCCTCGATATTGATCTGTTGTGTAAATTTTTTTATGCTTTCGAAGCACTTTCTCAATCCGACCAAAGTCTCGATCAGAATCGAGATAACTGTGTCCAATCTCAGGAAACTTATGCTCGACTATTCTGAACCAGCTAACTTAACTTAACCTTCACGCCATTCCCTTGCGGGGTAGGCAAAACAATCCCTGCCTCTTATTTATTTTTCATTCACAATCTTTCGCCATGCTTTCCTATCTCCGCATACCTACCTAGCTTCCGCAAGATTCATACATAGTCTCTGACATGCCCTTTTGTTTTTAGAACTCTTTATCTTTCTTTCCTTTATCATAGATTCTACTACATTCAGCCAAGTTTTACGCGACCTACCAGGCCCGGCCTTTCCCCTAATCTCATCACATATATTTGTTTCGTTAATTTTGCGTTGTTCATTCTCTCAGTGTGACCAAACCAACGTAATGTCCAACTTTTATATCTATCCATCATCGTCTTTTCCTCACCACACTCCCTCATTATGCATTCATTTTTTATCTTGTCCCTTCTCGTTTTACCACATGCGCTTCTCAGAAATCTCATACCCAAGGCATTTATTTTTCTTTTGTGCTTTTTTTGACATACCCATGTCTCACTTCCATACAGTACTGATGGGACGAATACGCCATTATAGATTGCTCGTTTCGCAGCTAGGCTCATGCTTTCATTTCTCATTATCGTCCACATACTTCCAATCACTTTCCTTCCAGCATTGACCCTTCGTCCAATCTCGCTCTCAATTGTACCATCTGCAGTAAACATTCTACCGAGATATACCAGCTCGTCCACTTTCTCCACAATTTCATCTTGCAGAGTAAATACTCTACTCTCCTTTCCACCTTTCCGATTGAACACCAAAATCTTAGTTTTGTTCACGTTTACCTTTAGGTCCATGCTCTCACAGACTGTATCCAACTTCCTCAGAGCGGTTTTCAGCTCATCCGCACTGTCACTTAATAAGACTGTGTCATCTGCATACACCAGGAGTCGTACATTTACGCCACCAACCATTACACCATTTGTATCGTTACATGCTTGTGTAAGACATTTATCCATGTATACATTGAACAACCACGGTGACATCACAGCCTTGTCGCACTCCTTGCTCAATATTAAAGTATTCACTCACACCTCCTCTCGCCCTAACACATGCCCGACTACCGTTGTATACTGCCCTTATATATTATTTATAATATTTCCCACAGCTTTTCCCTATTCACTCTGTCATATGCTTTCTCCAGATCTACAAACGTACAGTACAACTTCCTTTTTACCTTTAAACATTTTTCGATCACCTGCTGGAGAGCAACTATCTGATCGACACATCCTCTCCCTGGCATGAAGCCACCTTGCACATCCCACATCTTAGATTGTGTAGTTTCTGGTACTCTATCAATCAGTATTCTTCCAAATACTTTACCAGGTACGCTGAGCAAGCTTCTTCCTCTGTAGTTCTTACAATCACTCTTGTTCCCCTTACCCTTATACAATGGTACAATGATCGCGCTCTTCCAATCACTCGGCACTTTTCCACACATAAGGCATACCTACATTGAATAATTCACGCAATCTTCGTATAAGCTTTGCACCACCATACTTGAGCATTTCACCAGTGATTTCATCTACGCCTGCTCCCTTGCCGTTTTTCAACCTTCCTACCGTTTTCTCTACCTCATTTATTCCAATATCCTCAGTTTCATTCATCATTTCTTCTATATTCTCCTTATTTAACCCTTCAGTCTTACGTTCCTCACTACTGTACAGCTTCCCGAAATACTCTTGCCAGCATTTCCTCACTTCACAATTGTCCCATGCTATTTCGTTTCTAGTATTCATCACTCCTGCAGCGTTCTGTTATGGGCCACGTTTTGTATTTTTTACCCATTTCCAGAAGTTTTTTGTTTCCCTCAAAATCATTCTGCATTTTCTCTCCTTCTACAGCCATTACTTCCTCTTTACTTATTCTCACTGCCTCCTTCGCTTCTTTGTTTCTTAATCTGTACACCTCATACAATCGTTTCTTCTCAGTCTCATTTTTTGCAGCAATCATTGTCATGTACGCATCTTTTTTCTTACTTACTGCCTTTTTTACCGACGCATTCCACCAAGCACATTTTTTCTGTCTACCTACAATCACTCTTCCACATATTCGCACGGCACAATTGACAACAGAGTTTTTCAAGCATATCCATGCACTTTCAACGTCAGTGTCTTTTATTTGTTCGTTCCACAATGCTTCATTCACATTCAACTCTTTATTCACAGCATCTGCGTATTTCATTCTCGCACCATTATCCACTAGTTTGTCAAGCCTAATTCTGGACGTTCGCGCTACGTTTACTTTCCTTCTCCACACCCAGTTTTGCCCTACACTCCGATACAACCAAAAAGTGGTCCGATCCACACTCCGCTCCGCCCATTTCTTTTGTATCTTTCACCAGGTTTCTAAGCCGTTCATCATACACTATCAAGTCTATCATACTTTTAGATTCACCTCTTTGCCATGTATACATATGCACATTTTTATGTTTAAATCACGTATTGGATACAAACAGGCTTCTCTCCACACAGATGTTCAGCAGGTGTTCACTATTCTCATTGATTCTTTGGTCTCCGAACTTTCCTAGAACGCGTTCACTATGTTCTCTCTGTACACCCACCCATCCGTTCGTATCCCCCAATGTAATCACTCTTTCGTTTGGCTTACATACGTTCAACACGTTCTCCACTTCATTCCAGAAGTTCTCACGCTCCTGGTCTCTTTTTCCATTCACCGGTGCATAGCATGCAATAAGAAAAATTCTTCGAAACTCCACTTTCATTCTAACCCATATTACCCGGGGAGATACCAATTCGTACTGTTTAACACATCTTTTCGCTCTTTCACTTATGATCACCCCAACTACTTTTGCGCCATGCACTTCCGTCTCAACTCCTGACCATAGTGCCAGGCTGCCATCCTCCATCTCCACAGCATCCTTTCCTTTGCGCTTTCTCTCCGATACACACAGAATATCAAGGTGTCTTTCATACATTACATTCGAAATTTCAAATTCTTCACCATGCATACCTCTAACATTCCACGTACCGACTCGCCATTCATTCCTTGCACAGTCGTCAGCAACGGGGCCTGTCTGTTTCGACCTTGACCTACTGAAGACAATTAGAAATAATGCAAAAGCTTTTGGATGAAAGTTTGTGCTGACCCACTGTTGACACTGTACTTTCATCTCCAAGACATTCCATTCAGTCTTCACTTATCATACATTCTTCATTTGCAAACCATACACTTAAAATTCACTGTATTTTTGTTTTATTCTAAGAGCATGCATCATTAGATTCACATTTTGGTGTATAGTGCAGACGCATACAGTGTGTGTACCACTAGACCCAGCCAAAATACACCAATTTAGATGAATTCTGCAAATTTCGAAAATCCTATTTTAAGAACGGGCAATTCACTTTAAATTCCAGAAAAAGTTCTTTTAAATTATACAAATCAATCTTTTTTGCATTTTTACCCTCCCTCCTGCTTCGTTTCTAACATTCACAAAATCTTTCGTACATGGACACATTCTACTGTATTCATCATTTTAATAAAATTCTGTCACCAAAGTCTTTAATTTCAGAGGAAAATTTTACTGAAACCTAAGGTGGTATTTCAGGCTAAACACCTTGTTCTTTCATAAGTTTTCTGTGGCACCAAATTCAGTTATTATTTTTGTTTTGACCAGAATTGAGACACAGACACAAAATTTTAATTTTTTCAGATGTAGAAGTAGATTGACCAAACGTCAGTTTTAAATTTTCAATTAAGTTGTAGTATTCTGGACAATTGTACAATTTTGAGTTTTGAGGTTTTTCCAAATGGTTTAGATCAACATCATATGTCTTGAATTTTTTGAACTAAATTAGTTGAGAGCTCTTGAACCTTTTTTTCTAAATATAGGATTCTCTTTTCAGAATTTAGTTTTTGAGACAAGCTCACAGAGCAGTTATATGTTTTGTTAATGTTTTCAATTTTTTTCTTCAATGGAAATGTTTTTGAACATTTACTGTAATTTTTTAAAGTATAATATTCATTTTTGTTTTGGTCATTCATATGCATTTTTAGGAATTAGTCATAATGAAATTAAAAAAATTGTAATAACGTTTTAATTTTTAATCTTTTACTTTAAATAACTAGGTAAATTTTACAGGATCTAACGGCACTTAAAGTGTACGATAATTCAATAAACATAGAAATCTAAATTAAAAATTTAGATAAATTTGGAACGAATACCTTGAAGATGAATTTTGCGATACAAAACGTCTGGATCTGTTTCGAGCTGAGACAGTAATAAAGTATTGGGTGTTATGAAGCCATTCAAAAAATGTAATAAAATTTTCATGGCCGTTTTTAAAAAAATGAAGTTGATGAAGATCCTGGAAAGACGAAACGTTACATATAAAAATTGATTATGCTATTCGATAGAGGGCAAAAAGTTGCCATGAGGAAGTGTTCTTTTTTCAATATCGCCTCAAACAAGGCTGAAATGAAACAAAAACCAATTTTCAAATATTTCGAAAACTAATCATGTTAGCCTTGATATTTTAGAGCCATAATGTTGGTCCACTGATTACGCAACTTTGCCACCATTTAAGCTCATTGGTTGGTGTCTCTTACTGTTTCCGAGATCCCTGTAGTGACAAGCGAATTTGTAACAGCCGGTATAGATCATTTCGATTTGATAATTCGGTACTTTTTAATAATCTTATTTTGCAGTTTACAAGTAATGATGATCCAGGTATTAATTTGTAAGATTTAACTTTTTCTGCCAAATCTAGTAAAATTTGTTTAAGACTCTTTTTGATTGTTGTTTTGTGTATTGGCATAGGATCGCAGCATTTTTCTTTATACACGTTATCTTTATCAAGAAACCTTGTAGCATGATAGCTGCATATAGTACTTACAATGTTAGGAAAACACCTTAACTGATGTTGAACCTCACTAAACTGCTCTAAATCCTGAATTTTCTTTTGAAAAAGTAATTTTGTGACATGTTTCATTTAAAAATTTGCCGACGGAACACTTCATATTTAAAAAATCGATTGCATAACCTTCTATACCTACATATGTATATGTAGGTTGGAAGGTAAAAAGTAGACTTTACCTAAATAAATTCATACGAGATCGACAAACGCAATATGGCCGTCTAAAACAAGCAAATTAGCCCGTTACAAAATATTCCATCGCACTCTTTGTTATTAATACATACAAAAAACCGTTAATACGGTTAACAATATTATTTATAAGTATTTAAAGCATTCTATATTAATATTATCTACTCGCAAGAATAACCCAAGTGTAATTGCTAGACCTTACATAAGAGCTGATGCCACTAAACGGGTTAACCCAACCTAACCCATAGGCAAATGGTGAGCCTTAGCAAATATCTGATAACCTCTGATATTACACCTACCAATCCTAACATAAACGGAATGAGTTGTCTCTCCATATCTGACAAATTCTTGAATACCTATATAATGGTGGTTCTGTTGGAACATTGCGGCTCTTGCACTCCAGTGATACGAGATAGGTGGTGTGTATAATAATGGAATCCACTAGGTGCTGTAGCGTCTTCCAGGTACCCTATCTTGAAAAGTGTAATTTAAACGTATTCGCAATAATACAAATTCAAGAACAAAACAACCGCTTAGTGATGTATCTTGACTTTACTGACAATAATGCTACTAGTACTCAATTTAATTGCTTGCCATACATTGACTTTCCTGGCAATAATTAAAATATTACAATTTATTTACAAGTCTGATATTTAATTACTCGTAACCCTCAAATCTGATCTAAAGAATTGGCCGTCTAGTGGTATGTACGCTGTGTTATTTGGAATTAGGCTTAAGTGTTGCATCATGTCAGGTAAACAATGAAACTATTCAGATTAAAATTAACGAGCTTTGCGCAATGATGGTTCAACCCGTTAATGTACTATTATGGGAAAGAACCACCAAGAAAACCCAATTTATTCATAAATAAGTAATTGCACAAGTACATTAAAAAACAAGAAAAACAATGAAAGGGTTCAATATATAACAAAACACCATTAAATCAGGTTAAAGTGCGTACAAAATTATAACATTAAGCAAAAAATAAATAAAAAGTAGTTTAGCTACACATAAACGCAATAAAAAACAATGTAATCACACCCAAAATTGTGCCATAAATAAATCAGAATAAAACTTGTAATGCCAAACATGTGGCCCTGTATAACCGGACTTTAAGTAAATAAACAAATGAAATAATAAGGCAAATTATGGCACATATAAAATATAACAACAGTAAAATTGCACAGGTGATAATAAGGTAACTGAAATAAAAAAAAGGCAAGGAATTTACACTTACAAAATCGCGTACAATTACAATAAATTACATATAAAGAGAAATTAGTTCGCAGGCAAACAATTCTAATGAAACCTCGAATTAAACCAATTGAATCAAAGACACAAAAAAAACTCATTAAAACAAAGCCTTACAAGGGTATGTGCAAATAAACCATAACAACGTGACCGATACTCAAGCTTGAGTGACTGCGTTAGAAAAATACACCGCCCTTTTCTCAGGTTACCCATCCACCTATACAACACAATAAAAACAGTAAAAATATAATTAGAGGTGTTTTAATGGTCATCTGGACCTGTGCGTATGTAGACTCTCGGTATTTTCTATTTACAATTATAATCGAAAGCTATCTTTTACACGTTTGTCCACGCCCACCTTTACACAAATATAAATATAATCAACAAACAACAATGCTCATTCATCCAAGTACATGAGGGAGGGAGCCCTGTACTGTACTACGCTAGTCCTTTTCTTTTAACAGATTTCAACTTAATGAGCCCGTGTGCGTAATGAGATACTTTTTGTAAGTCAATACTTGATTTTTAATACGTTACATAGGCTTGTAGAATTATTTGCTGCGAGCTTTAATTTACATTAAAATACCTACTTACGTTTTGAATATGTATCCTTTAATTGATCACAGGCACAAATGGTTAACATACGCAGTTTAACTTCAAAATGGTGACTTATTTATAGATTAATATTTGAAAAACGCATTAAAACTAGCACCTAAAAGATAAAGACAAATTCGCGTTGGTTAACTCAAAAAAAAATGTACACGCAAAAAAGGTATTTAATTGATTAAATCGATCTGGCTCTATCTAACTGTAACTGCCCCTCTTCCGACATCAAGTACCTATATTTCCTCACGAAATCAACCCCCGTTTTTCAAAAGTAATAAAAAAACAAGAAATTATTACGTGGGAAGATTTTTCCACATTCCTTACTGAACGAAATGTTAATTTTAAAAATATGCATTCGTCTTTAGGTCTCGAGTTTCAAAGTACCAAACAACGATGTCTTTGATCGCGGCGTGTACCGACGTAATTAATTATTAAACTAATGACATTTTTACATCACGAATGTGCGTGTACAAATACTCAGCAAATAGTTACACTGCTTTAATAAAAGCAGTTCGAGCGGACATCTGTTTCTATACTAACACGTTTTAATTTTTTTGTTTTTCAACCCTTACTCAAACATCAATTACGTAAAATACAGAAAATAAAATATCCAGAAAAAATTATCAAATTACGACTTATTGTCAAGATATTTGAATACATTAATTATTTTTTTCTATCGCAGTAACAATTGCGATTTGGCAAACGTTTATTATAATAATAAAATTCTTGCGGTCCGCTACCTACAGTACATACTTTGCTAGATAGTATTTTTATTGCTATCTTAGCCGAACACAGTGAGATACGTGGGTGCAGCAGACCCACTAATGTGACCCATATGTTCGTGTGGTCCTCGAACGAGTGTCAACTGTCGCTAACTAGCATCCAATATCCAAAGCATATAAATAAAGTGTGAAGTAGGTTTGAACTGAATTTTATTTTATAATTTAAGTGGCCTTAAATTTACAGCAAAAATATATACTCATAAAAGCGCTGAGGTATACAGTATACATTTAAAATTACAGTCACATCCACCACATTATACTTTTTAGATATCTCTAGGTCACACACATTTGTAAAAACTTTGTAATAAGGGCTGTGCTTGAGCCCTGCTAATTCCATGTTTAATAATTAAGTTTCTAACTGATTGATCTCAACACACCACAATCTACGGTTTATGAGAAACATGTGTCCTTGACTTGAGTACTTACTAGAACCTGTTTCAATTTGTCAAATACTCAACCTTGACTTACATTTAGTTTAGACAATAATTTGGCATTGACTGGATTTAGTCAATACAAGAATCAACCATTTAACATTGACCAACTTTTTAGCATAGATAACCAGAGGGCGAGTGACCTTCAGCTGAGCCAGAACTTGCCCTATATTATTACTCACGTCTACTTCGCGATATCAGTTGGTTTACACGACCACTTTAATTTTGTGAAAAACTTACATTAAAATCAACGCAGAAAAAAAGAAAAGGACAAATGCCCCTTTTTAGTATTTATAAACACGGAAACGATAATATATTTATGGCCTCAACGGTTTACAATTTACCGATGCGTTTGTTTACATGTCCACTTCGCGGATTAAAACGAAAACGGGGCGATTATTTATCGATATAAGCTGGTTTACATAACTACTCTAATTTTGTGAAAAATTTACATTAAAATAGCACAACCGTGTTAGTTTTCAATAACTGTCAACTAACTAACTATTTTACTCCCAAATCCACCCGTTTTTAAAGTAATAAAAAAAACGAAATATAAGGTGGGACTATTTTCATATTTATTATTAAGAGAAGTATCAATTTTTATAATACGCACTCATCCATAGCAAAACGTATAGTCTCGAGTTTCAACGTTCTCAAACACAGGTGTTTTTGATTTTTTCGTATGTGCCAATGTAATTAATTAACAACCGGTGACATTTTACCCAATTCAGGGCGTATAAATCTACCAAGCGATTTGCCACGGCCGTGACTTTTCAGCAGACAACAACCTGTCCTTCAAAGGCGCTTCCAAAGGTCACCACTAGAGGGCGAGGAACCTTGAACTGGTCCAGAACCTGCTCTATATGACTACTGGCGTGTAAACAAACGTATCGTTAAGTAATCACATCTTTCTGTTTTTTTATCAGCGAAGTAGGCGTGTAAACGACATATCTATGAATAATCGCCACGATTTTGAATTTAAACCGCGTATCTTAACCCGTTATGTGTT